>CM055345.1:4189711-4250179 GCA_029228605.1 Salix koriyanagi
AACAAGGATAGAAATCGAAGGCTAATACTCATTTAAATGGGGCTCGTCGAGTCAGGGATCAATTTGTCCGAAAAATCCAAGGCTAACACCCTCTCCAAAAACCAAGTTCAATCATGCTTGGGGGAAAAGTCTATTACCCATAAATTTGAAGACTAATACCAACTAAAAAATGACTTGGATATGAACAAGGTTAGATATCGAAGGCTAATACTCATTTAAATGGGGGCTCGTCGAGTCGGGATCAATTTGTCCAAAAATCCAAGGCTAACACCCTCTCCAAAAACCAAGTTCAATCATGCTTGGGGGAAAAGTCTATTACCCATAAATTTGAAGACTAATACCAACTAAAAATGACTTGTATATGAACAAGGTTAGATATCGAAGGCTAATACTCATTTAAATGGGGCTCGTCGAGTCAGGATCAATTTGTCCAAAAATCCAAGGCTAACACCCTCTCCAAAAACCAAGTTCAATCATGCTTGGGGGAAAAGTCTATTACCCATAAATTGAAGACTAATACCAACTAAAAATGAATTGGATATGAACAAGGTTAGATATCGAAGGCTAATACTCATTTAAATGGGGCTCGTCGAGTCAGGATCAATTTGTCCGAAAATCCAAGGCTATCACCCTCTCCAAAAACCAAGTTCAATCATGCTTGGGGGAAAAGCCTATTACCCATAAATTTGAAGTCTAATACCAACTAAAACGGGGTTGGATATGAACAAGGATAGAAATTGAAGGGTAATACTCATTTTAATGGGGCTCGTCGAGTCAGGATCAATTTGTCTGAAAATCCAAGGCTAACACCCTCTCCAAAAACCAAGTTCAATCATGCTTGGGGGAAAAAGTCTATTACCCATAAATTTGAAGACTAATACCAACTAAAAAGGACTTGGATATGAACAAGGATAGAAATCGAAGGCTAATACTCATTTAAATGGGGGCTCGTCGAGTCAGGGATCAATTTGTCCAAAAATCCAAGGCTAACACCCTCTCCAAAAACCAAGTTCAATCATGCTTGGGGGAAAAGTCTATTACCCATAAATTTGAAGTCTAATACCAACTAAAACGGGCTTGGATATGAACAAGGATAGATATCGAAGGCTAATACTCATTTAAATGGGGCTCGTCGAGTCAGGATCAATTTGTCCAAAAATCCAAGGCTAACACCCTCTCCAAAAACCAAGCTCAATCATGCTTGGGGGAAAAGTCTATTACCCATAAATTTGAAGTGTAATACCAACTAAAACGGGCTTGGATATGAACAAGGATAGAAATCGAAGGCTAATACTCATTTAAATGGGGCTCGTCGAGTCAGGATCAATTTGTCCGTAAATCCAAGGCTAACACCCTCTCCAAAAACCAAGTTCAATCATGCTTGGGGGAAAAGTCTATTACCCATAAATTTGAAGACTAATACAACCTAAAAATGACTTGGATATGAACAAGGTTAGATATCGAAGGCTAATACTCATTTAAATGGGGCTCGTCGAGTCAGGATCAATTTGTCCGAAAATCCAAGGCTAACACCCTCTCCAAAAACCAAGTTCAATCATGCTTGGGGGGAAAAAGTCTATTACCCATAAATTTGAAGTCTAATACCAACTAAAAATGGACTTGGATATGAACAAGGATAGAAATCGAAGGCTAATACTCATTTAAATGGGGCTCGTCGAGTCAGGATCAATTTGTCCAAAAATCCAAGGCTAACACCCTCTCCAAAAACCAAGTTCAATCATGCTTGGGGGAAAAGCCTATTACCCATAAATTTGAAGTCTAATACCAACTAAAACGGGGTTGGATATGAACAAGGATAGAAATTGAAGGGTAATACTCATTTTAATGGGGCTCGTCGAGTCAGGATCAATTTGTCTGAAAATCCAAGGCTAACACCCTCTCCAAAAACCAAGTTCAATCATGCTTGGGGGAAAAGTCTATTACCCATAAATTGAAGACTAATACCAACTAAAAAGGACTTGGATATGAACAAGGTTAGATATCGAAGGCTAATACTCATTTAAATGGGGCTCGTCGAGCCAGGATCAATTTGTCCAAAAATCCAAGGCTAACACCCTCTCCAAAAACCAAGTTCAATTATGCTTGGGGGAAAAGTCTATTACTCACAAATTTGAAGTCTAATACCAACTAAAACGGGTTTGGATATGAACAAGGATAGATATCGAAGGCTAATAGTCATTTAAATGGGGCTCGTCGAGTCAGGATCAATTTGTCCAAAAATCCAAGGCTAACACCCTCTCCAAAAACCAAGCTCAATCATGCTTGGGGGAAAAGTCTATTACCCATAAATTTGAAGTGTAATACCAACTAAAACGGGCTTGGATATGAACAAGGATAGAAATCGAAGGCTAATACTCATTTAAATGGGGCTCGTCGAGTCAGGATCAATTTGTCCGTAAATCCAAGGCTAACACCCTCTCCAAAAACCAAGTTCAATCATGCTTGGGGGAAAAGTCTATTACCCATAAATTTGAAGACTAATACAACCTAAAAATGACTTGGATATGAACAAGGTTAGATTTCGAAGGCTAATACTCATTTAAATGGGGCTCGTCGAGTCAGGATCAATTTGTCCGAAAATCCAAGGCTACCAACCTCTCCAAAAACCAAGTTCAATCATGCTTGGGGGAAAAGTCTATTACCCATAAATTTGAAGTCTAATACCAACTAAAATGGGTTTGGATATGAACAAGGATAGAAATCGAAGGCTAATACTCATTTAAATGGGGCTCGTCGAGTCAGGATCAATTTGTCCAAAAATCCAAGGCTAACACCCTCTCCAAAAACCAAGTTCAATCATGCTTGGGGGAAAAGTCTATTACCGATAAATTGAAGACTAATACCAACTAAAAATGACTTGGATATGAACAAGGTTAGATATCGAAGGCTAATACTCATTTAAATGGGGCTCGTCGAGTCAGGATCAATTTGTCCCAAAATCCAAGGCTAACACCCTCTCCAAAAACCAAGGTCAATCATGCTTGGGGGAAACATCTATTACCCATAAATTCAAGACTAATACAACCTAAAAATGACTTGGATATGAACAAGGATAGAAATCGAAGGCTAATACTCATTTAAATGGGGCTCGTCGAGTCAGGATCAATTTGTCCGAAAATCCAAGGCTAACACCCTCTCCAAAAACCAAGTTCAATCATGCTTGGGGGAAAAGTCTATTACCCATAAATTTGAAGTCTAATACCAACTAAAACATTGACCTTGACAACCTTAGTGGATTTGAAAATGCAAATAATGGTGACAACACCAATGACAAAAAATACTCGCAAATAATATAGTCATATTCATGTGTATTGTGAAAAGTATGAGGGAGTTGGGATGTGAAACCTTTTTTAGGGGAACCAAATACAAAGATAACAAATGTGGCTTCGCATAATAAACGACACCTCGGATCAAATGCAAGTATCGTAAAGTTTAAGAGTGAATTATGTCACCCATTTGTTTTTTTAACAAAAAAAGGTATTGATGAGATACAATATTAAAAGACTAACAGGGTCACGATCATGGATTGATTTCAAGGTTTAAATTGAAAATTAGTTTTATTCACCATACCATCGTAAGGTGGAGAAACAAGAATTTCTAGCTTATTGCAAGGAGAAATATTGATGTTGGATTATGACCTCTTTATATTTGCCTTTTATTATGTTCCCAATTATCAACACAGGATTGAAATGATACACAATAGCTCCAACAAGAGTTAAGGTAAGGTTTGATTGTCTTTAAGTTTAAAAAAAGTAAAGATCTCGATAAGACAGTTGAGACCTTAGAGACGTGTATGAAGAAAAGTCGACAAGGTTAAGTTATTTTGGGCTGCAAGCACATAACCTCTCTTAAAACAAATAAAATATAGTTTAATCAATTCAGCAAAAGAGAAAGAACGATATCAAGATCAACTCATGGTGTTGAAACCAACTGGAGGGCAACCCAATTGAAATGGTAGTTTTTTTCTAGAGAAACTTTAGAATAAAAGATGATCACTTATCCTTAGTGTACCTAATACAGATAGAGACATCCGGGAGACTGTTCTGAGATGTCAAGACTATGTTACATCTATAAAGATGAACATAGGTGGTGGGATTACCTATGTTTAGGATGATAATGTTATTACTATTATTGAGTCTAGATCCCTTTTTCAAAAGAATTACCCTTGGAAAGTTGAGTTTGTTTAAAACTAGCCGCAACAGGTTTAGAGCCACCTATAATTCATTATTATGGATAAACCAACCAAGTTAGCATAGTCAGGTGAAAGTGATGATATGGATTGATCTCGTGTTTAGAATGATTAGATGCATGACATAATATTTTATATGACTTAAAAGGAAACCAGAATAGTCATTGATGTGGTGGCAGACACCCTACAATAAAATTTATATCAATGCATGTATTGTTTGATTTCAGGGTAACATATTTATTTGTTATAAATAGACTTATAAGGAAATTGATATAAAATCCATGTAGAATAAAAAAAAGGCTGTTAAATATAAGTATTGATCGTGTTTATAAAAGGATTAAAGATACTACTAATAAGTGTGGATGAGGGAAGATCTATTACCATTATAATTATATAACTTTGATGTCATTCTAGGTATAGATTGGTTGGGTGTATATATAAGGCTTAAATGGATTGTTTCGTGAAAATAATAACTTTTCTGAGATTAGAGGGGGGAGGTGATATTTAGAGGAGAAAAAAATATTCATGAAATTGTTTAATTTTGGTTATGACCACTAAAAAAGATGATATTGGAGGGGTGTGAAGCTTACCTTGCTCATTTAGTAGAGGCAAAGAAGGATGATATTCACCTATTGAACATTCTCATGATAAAGAAGTTCCTAAATGTATTAGATGAGTTACTAGGAGTTCCACTAAAGAGAGAAGTATAGGCTATCATTGATGTGTTATCTAGTCCATCATCAGTAGCACAATCATCATATAGAGTGAAAGAATTAAAGATTCAACTATAAGGTACCTAAATAAAATATTTATATATCTTGGTAATTCGCCTTGGGACTCTAGTATTGTTTGTAAAGAATAAGAATAGAACTCTTAAGCTATATATAGATTAGAGACAACTAAATAAAATGATAAAAAAAAATAATTAATCACTTTCATGGATAGTTAATTTGTTTGGTCAACTAAAAGTAGTCATGGTATTTTTAAGGATAGATCTACGACCATGATATTATCAACTAAGGATAAAAGAGTTGGAGGGGACAAATATCGCATTTAAAACTAGTCATAGCCATTATAAGTTTCTAATAATGTTGTTTGGATTATAAAAATACACGGATAATGTATAAGAATTTACTGCATAGAGTCGTTCGCCTATACTTGGATGATTTTATGATAGTATTTATAGATAACATTTCTGGCTATTCTAACTTGTATATGAAGTATGAGCAACATTCGAGGCAAGTGTTATTAACATTCAGGAATCATCAATTTTATGCCAAACTAAATAAATATAAGTATTTCAGTGACATGATTAGCTTTTAAAAAGATGAAGTGGGAATGGATGAAAGAATGTGAAAAAGTGTTTCGAGAAATTGAAAAGAAGGCTTACAACTACACCAGTTTTGATATATTTTTAGGAACTAAAGGGTTAGAGGTTCATATTGATGCACCGAAGAAAGGTCTAGGTTGTGTGTTGATGTAACATAATAAGGTGATAGCTTATGCATCAAGACAACTAAAAACTCAAAAATTTATTATCCAATTATCCATTACATGATTTAGATTTGGTTGTAATAATATTTGTTTTACACGTATGGAGAAATCACTTATATAGGTATTACGTTTAGATTTTCATGAATCATAAGAACTTCAAGTATTTGATGATATAGAAAGAAGTGAACATGCAACAAAAAAGCTGAGTGGAATCATAATCCTTAATCATTTCCACTCAATGTCTTTTTTGTATGTTCAGTTCTTTCTATGTTATCAAACACTTCAAGCTCTTATGATTCCTTCAAGGACTGATACAACTAAACCTAATATTTTTCCTTATAAAATTGACAACTTTAAACAACATCAATTGCTAACAAGATGTTATAGCTTTTGAATATAAAGTCAAAAGATTTTTAAAAGTATAATATAAATATTATAGTGATGTCATGCTAACATCAATAAGTTTATAATGTCGACGAAACAAGTAACTCCCTTTTCAAAATAATAGTGATGCTTGAATTCACTAGATCTAGTTTTTGTGCTCTAATAACATGTTTTTTTATTTAGAGATGAATGAAGAAAGTGAAAAGAGAGAGAAACACGAAATAAAAAGATGAAATAATAATAAAATATTTATTTCATTTATTTTTCGCACAAGCCTACACTACATTTTTATATATATAAAAAAAAGTATAATGTTATTTTATTATCCTTTAACTCTAGACTATAATTAATGATCGCTCCTAACAATATTTTTGAGCAAGATAATTTTCTAATGCCAATTAGCATGTATTTGAAAAATTTATTTGTTTTAATTATAATGATTATGTTACAAAGCTCATTTCTTTTTATTAGTCATGCTCCTTGTTACAAAACAAAATCTTTTTTAAATTAGAAATTTTTGAGATTGAAATACAGGAATACATGATGAACTATAAGGTAGTGTATCATGAACAAAGATAGAATGAGCATGATTATTTATTTTGTGAAGTTGTTTAGTATACCTCTAGACAATACAAAAAGTCATTTTTTGTATTAGCTAAAGTTGTTTTAGTGGAGAAATTTTTGATTTCATTAAAAGAGATAGGACAAGCTTGTTATTAACTCATGTCAATCCAAATCAATATAAAAATTAAATTGCTAGTTATTATTAATTTTAAAATCTAACAAGGAAATCAACTTTTGTCTAGCTAAAAAGTAAAAGACAAACTTGTTTAATTCTCTACATAAAATATAATTATTTATATGATTTTTCTTAAACTAATCCAGGCTCCAAGTCAACCCTTTTTCTATTATTCAATGTTATCTAACATAAAATAAAATAAATTATTCAGTCCACCATCATATACTAACACAAAACAAAATAATTATTTATTTAAATCCTATTCAGTCCAATGAATAGACATCTAAGCATTCAAAAAACTACTTAAAATACGATATGGTGGTTACATGCCCCACCAAACATCAATTACTTTTCTTACTCGAGCTATGCCATCTCTGTGGGAGGTCAAGTAGATGCAGCAAACAGGCTATATTGCAAATAAATGCTGAAAAAATACAAAGACAAACCCATTCTTCTCAATACGTTGCCTAATTCAAAAAAGAATAGGGGAAAAAACTTCAGAGGTCTTGAGAGGCCATTCCTTCCTGCCATGCTAAGAGAACTGAAGAGGTCTTTCATTTGAAGTAGGAACTCCCATGAAAGCATGTGTACGCTGATGGTAGTTAGCAAATTCCTTACCAGGACAATGAAATCAACCAGCTACAAACCTATCCTAAGCATTCTATGCTAAATTGTGTATAATGTGATAGCAAACGAACCAAAATTAGCAGGCACTGGCAACCACATTTGGAACGACGTTGTTTTCCGATGATACAGCGGTTGAAGTAGCATCCCTGGCAGAGTTGTCAACAGATAAATCTGATCCGTTCTCTTCTTTCGCGTTCACCTCTCCATTCATCTTCACAGATTCAAGTGGTGTAGCATCAACTGGTTCTTTAATGGACGCTGCATCTGTTTGCAAACTCTCTTTTCCCATCACCAAAGACTTCCCCTCTGAAATCTGTCACTTCAAGTTTTACAAGCCTAATCAGCACCACAAGGACATTAAATAATCTCTCTCCTAAACACGGAAAAAATTCCGAGTAAAAGTTACACAACAGAAGCAAATCTTGCCTGCTTTTGAAAATTTTGCTTGACCCTTTTTTCCTGCATGATTCTTTCGCGACCTGCATAAAAACTAAAATCATCCAGGATTGACGTCTTTCCCTGGTGATCCTTGAATATTTTAAGAATCTGAACACCCTTCTCAAAGATAACCTAACAGCCACAAACAAACAAAATTAAATGATAAACATGAGCAGAAAAGGTATGGTCGAGAGGCACTGTAAAATACACACGTAGAAAAGAGTTGGGTTGAGGGGTAGAGAAAGGGGGGGCATGGAGGCAGAACATAATTTGATTACCTCTTGGGTATCCCTACTATTGGTCACAGGCTTGTTTTCATTGTTTTCAAGTGTTATATGCCTCAAACAACCATTTGGAACATCCTTAATAATATGCCACTTCAAAGGAAAGCAACCAGTCCACTTGTCCTGCTGCCAATACTCAACAGTTTTGTTAAAATCAACAGGCCCCACCATCTCTGCCAAACCAACAAATTGCCCACTGGTGTTGACCTTAAAAAGAAAATATTTGAGATTGTTAAAACTAGGAAAAATATGAATTGATAAACTCAACTTGTGGCTGGCAGAACATTAATACTCACTGAGAATAACAGAAATACAGGACAATCACTTTGATTCTCTTTGGCCTGTTTATATGCAGCATCCAGCTTCTTATTCCCATTAGGTGTGCTTGTCCACACACTATATTTGATGCTTTTGTGGACATCATCCTCACTGAATGATTTAATAACAAAGAACTTTGCATCGGAGTATTCTACAGGAAAATCTTCCTGATTGTACTGTTCCCTTTCTGGGATTTGGGGCAAATTACTATTGGACAATGGGATGTTCCGCCCCTCGGCTGTTTGTGTGACAGCTCCAAATTCCTTTTGGTTCCTGAAACTCTTGGCCCTTGGTCCTCTATTTAGCTCATTCAAACCATCCCGGTTCTCATTTCCATAGCCATGGCCCCTGGATTTGTACTTGTTATCAACAACCACCCACCCACGTCCATTTGTCCAAGAGTTATAGGCATAAGATCCAAAATCAGCACCAGCTCTGCTTCCATATTGACCATACATCCTGTTTCCATATTGACCATACATCCTGTTGTTTGGATTCATCAAGTTCATGTAACCCAGATGCTTGGTCCATGCCAGATATTGGTCTTGTAGGATGAGTGTTCTGAGAGCGGATCAATAAATCAACAATAAATAGACTGTCTAATATATTTCAAACTTGAAACTACAAGAAAACACGAGCTATAAAACATGGAACTTTGACAAACCTAAACAACATAAAATAACCAGATCAAAGGAAAAGCTTGGGAGACTTCTTTTAAGTTTTAAACATATCACTTCTCCTGGGTACTGAAAACCCTTAAATCAAACCAAAACAAAGAGGCTTTTATAGCTAAATTATGTCCATGGACTCCAAAATAAATAAATATTCAAACAAATAGAGATTGAAATACAATAATTTGATTTGCAAAAAATATAAATAATCTAAAGCTTTAAATAAGAAAAAGGTAAGACTGCTGGTTTACACACCGGTGTTGATGAGAACCCTGCACCAGTTGCTGGTCCATTGCTTCTATGTACACTTCCAGCATTCACTTTGTTATTGGAGTTTCTTGTAGCAGTACCAGCAGAAAAAGGTACTTTGTCAGCTGTACCTGCAGATGCCACATGCCCTTGAGAATGATTGGGCTGGTTAGAGGGGTAGAACAAGCCCGCAGAAGTTGATGGATGGTAAAATGAACCAGGGATACTGGTACTGCTGCTGTGCCCCATATAGTTGGCCATCATATCCCATGGTAGGAATGGGTGAATTTGGAGACGGATATGCGCCAAAAGGTGGCGCATAACCATAGCCTTGGTTATAAATGAAGTTTCCATTATCGCCATAGAAATCCTGCCCAGCAGAAAGCAAAAATTCAACCCTCTAGGATTACTTGCTTGCAGTTCCAAAGATTATACCCTCAATACTATGCAACATATAAAAAAGCCAATCTAGCTTATGAAGTTCAGACATAATAGCACCAGACTTCAAGCAAAGGAAGATTCATGGCCGAATATTTAGATGCTCTTGAAGTCAAAAGTGAGAACCCTCTTTCCTATTTATGGTGGAAAAGTTTGATGAGACACATGGTTCAAAACCCTCATCCAGCATGAAAGCTTCAGAAACCATTTTTTCATGCAACCTTAAAAACAGCATCTACCACAAATAAGCAACAAGATATAACAGCAGCTGTTCTTGAGTTTGAACTTGGGAGACTAGAATTTCTGCCATATTTAATCTTCTAGATTAGCTTTCTACTCATTGTCATAGCTATGATAGACTGGAGAAGAATGAACAGATAGCTACTGATCAGGAAAGTTACAAATGATGATAGCTTGACCAGTCTAAGTAACTTAAATACCCATTTTAATAGACCTTGTAGGGACAATATACTCAGTACGCATCCTGCATCTATTACATGCAATCAACACATACGCATTAGGGGGGAAAGGTACACATTTGGAAGAGGCATTGTTGACCGTTGTATTGGTTGTATTAGAAGCAAAGTCACTTGATCCATTTTGACAAGTAGAAGGCTATACCATCAATTCACTATAGAGTCAAACAAGCTCACATATGGGAATCTTAAGAATCAAGAGTCAAGATTCCGAGATACCTTCATCGCAGGAGCTGGATTTCCAGCAGTCTTGGTCTGAGAATCTAATGACAAGTTCTCTAGCAGACCTGCAGCTTCTGTGAGAGTATATGTGAAGGACCAACGGAGAGAAGTCGGTCATAGATACATTCATTACCAACAGCAGAACAAAACAAATAAAGTCTCAATCTTCATCCTTGAAGGCACATCTAGCATGATTAGCAGCATCCTAAAACTACATATAAAATACCATTCTTGTCCAGGAAATATTTAATTTATAATATGCACCAAAAAGTAGTAAACCCCACATTTTTAAACTGATTCAAAAGCTTAACAGGAAAAGTGAAACTCGTTCATTTACAATTTCACATTCACGTCCATGAGAAAACCCAAAATCAAAAGAATTCTTCCAAAGATAGATATTGAATAGAAAACTAGAAACTTCGAATTCAAGTCCACACAAAATACAAACCCTGTCAAAAAAACTCCAACACAAATACCACAAAAAATAAAGAACTCAGTTAACACCATTTCAATCAACCGAGCCACCATATATGCATAAATAGCACGTCTAAAAATCAAGAAAGCACAAACTCAGAACAAAATTGACTCACTGACTTCTCCAAATCTATAGATAAAACCCATCAAAACCCATGTTCCAAGGAACTCAAAAGCATAAAAAAAACAATAAAAAGAGCAAAACACTAATAATTCAACACTCCAAATCTTGAGAAAGAAAAAAAAAAGTCCCAGATAAGAGGAGTTGGCAAGGATACTGTCAGTAGCAGAAGGAACAGCTTCCATGAGTTTGTTGATGAGATACAGATCGAAGGAGCGACAGAGAAGCCCTTGGAGGAGGCGGGTGTTGGGGTCTCAGTTGTTTTAGGTCAAGCAGTGAAAGAAGAAAAGGAAAAGAGGGGAGGCTTGGAGAAGGGGTAGCCGCCAAAAAAACCCTCCAAGACTTAGGGTTTTTTTATTCAAAAGACAATACAGTACCTACCAAGAAACAAGGTGTGTGTCTCTAAATGGCACCACGAGTCAACTAGATTAGATTTTCTTGGTTTATATCTACTTTATGTCTTCCCTCTTGGAATTGTAGATAGAGAAGAGGCTAGAAGATGGGGTGAGAAAGCAAGACAGCCATGCCCAATGCCCAATGCCCAATGCCCAATGCCCACTGTTATTATTATTACTAGATGGCTGGTTGTGTACGCCATTAATGCGCTTTCAGGCTGTACTGTTGAAGGTAATTTAACACTAAGTTTTTGAGACGATAAAGAGTTTATGATCTAGTAAGTTTTGAGTTTTAATCAGGATATATAATTTTTATAAAAATTTAAAATAATCTGGATTTTATTCACTCATCTAAATCTAAAAAAAATACAATTACTGGAAGGTAACTTTCCATGTTGCTTCAATTACAAAATAAAAAATTATGAATCCACCTTCTCTTCCCAGCTATTTATATGAAAAGGTTCAGAACAATAGATTTGAAAAGAAAATTATATTAAAAAATTACAATTAAAAATTAATATTTTTGATTAATGTGTTTCTTCCATCTAAACTTTACTTTCTTATTAATTCAGCTCTTGATTTTTAACAAAATATGTTTTTTATTGTAAATAGTATTTTTTTTAAAAGCATATCATAATCTTAAAAGGAAGTCTTAAAAATATTTAAATTATGTCCCAATATTATGCATGTGATTGAAGAGGAAAACAATCATGTCAAAAATATATTAAATATTTTTTAAAAAAATATGAATTTTATTTTTATTGAATATTCATGAGTATTTTTTTCATATTAGTTACATGATAATTGAAAAGTAAATTGTTAATATTTTCATAGGAACCTATAATGCTATCCAATTACCATGGGAAATTTTGAGCAACAATTGAAATATCATGTTAAGTTTTTATTTTATATATTGCATTTCAATTAAAATCCAAAAAACAAAACATAGAAAGGAAAAAAAAATAGAAATGGGTCAAGTATTTGGGTCAAAGATATTGGGCTTGCTTGCACAACCTAATAGAAAGGCTAAAAGGATTGTATAGGAAGCAAAAGGAAAATAGATGGATCAAAAGGTATTTTCTAGAGAGTTGGCTATAAGGTTTTCTTCTATTTTTTTAGTTTGATTTATTTATTTGTGTTTTCTACTATAATTTTATATTATATCTCATTAAATTGGTCTTCAAAAAAGTCTTAAAATCTAATAAAAACCTTTAAACATGTTGAACACATGAAGATATAAGATTATCAACTCACAAAACACTGAAAATAACTCACAAAAAGATGTGATAAAAAAACAAGTGATGAGAAAAAGAAAATAAATAAGACACAATTGTATTACACAATTAAAAAGCTCAAAATATATTTTGAAGTATTGGCCCTAGCCCCTGCTTCTAAAATTAGTTTTGAATGGGGATGTTTATGGATATGTATCTAATTGTTTGAGAATGTATTTGGAAAGTGTTTTTGAAAAAAAAATATTTTTTATTTTAAATTAAAAAAATTAGATGTTTTATATTATTTTGATGTCCTGATGTCAAAAATAATTTTAAAAAAATAAAAAAAAAATTATTTTAATAGATTTTTAAACGAAAAACATTTTCAAAAAACAACCTCAACCACACTCTCAATCAGGCACATAATAGGTTGGGTTTTGACTCACGATGTCCAACCTAACTTATGATGTTTTACAAAGTATAAATCAGATCCATCCAACTTTTTTAGTCTAAATATTGTGGTTCTGAAAGACAACATTATTTAAATGTCATATTTTGAGATTCTAATATATTATTTTTTAACCCACCTCGTCAAATGAAAATCTTTATATTGTACTGTTTTGATTTTACTCGCGGCTAATTATCCAGTCAACAAAACTATAATATCATATCAAAAAAACCAATTCGATCTAAAACCTTTAATTTTTAAATAAAATTCATAATATAATTTATATTACTCTTGTTCACAACAATGATCAAATGCTGAGCAGCTCACACTCGACACTATTTATGGGCACAAGATCACAGTGGTCAGCTAAAAATGATTCAAGCAAACTGCACATCTAGGATTGGAGAAAAAACTTGCCCCACCGGGCATGCGCGACTCCAAAGTACAGTCGTGCTTGCTCAAACAGAAAAACCAAAACGACAAAGATGATTCAGCCCTTCTTTTCTACTTTCTCCAATGGTGTTTTACTTTTCTTTCTCTGTGTTTAATCAACTCTATTTGACGTCTCCCTCCATAGGAAATTTGAGCCATCATTTGAACTTTAATCATGCAGCGTTGAAAGAAAAAGAAAGCTGGAGAATTTAGAAAGCATTGGATACCACCATGCCAAACTGTTTCTAGTAGATAGTGTGGCTGAGGTCGAAAAGAATATGTGAGATGCTTTTCGTAAACTGAGGTTAAATCACAGTTTTGGGTAGGATCCACAGTTGTAAAAAGTAAAACCGTGATGGCTTTCCTTTACCAAACAGTTTGGCTCCGCGGTGAGCCTCAACCGTAGAAGTCACCACAGAGCCAAACACCCACTTGATCTTCTTTCTGTATCATGACAGTCGATTTTCTTTCCTGTCTTCAAAGGCATAGCTCTCTTAGCTTTCTCTCTGTCTTGCATTATTAAGTTATAAACAACACAGCATGATTCACATGCCGAAAAAGAAAGAAAGCATTTAGCCATGCGGGACACATGGGAGCTCTAGCCGCACACTTCAAATCAATATGCTTCTACTTTCCATGCACAAACACCACTAAAAAACAGTTTCTATTGATGAGACTATCTTCTCCTTATTGCCCTTTTTTTTCAACTTCTCATATAATCTAATAAGTTTTATTACTGGTAAGAATGTGATCAGTTCAACCCGCCACTGGCAGATTAACTTCCCTCAGAACTTTTGCAGCGTCCTCGGGGAAAACAGGATTTATGTAGCAGCCAGATCCCATTTCAAATCCCCCGGCGCCACTCAACTGAGGTACTATCTGTAAAAACCAGTGAGCATAAAGATAATTCTGATTCCTTAACCTGGAGGGGAGAGGTCTGGATCATGAAGTTAAATGGTGGGTTGTTCAGTTGTAGAGACATCTTCCTAAGCATGAGCTTCAGCAATCCACCGAGCTCAACCATCTGCAGAATTCCACATAAATCAGAATGAAATGACAATCACGGAAAGAACCCTACCATGTGCAATGACAATTACAGGAAAGTCTTTATCTAAGGCTCAAAACGTCACATGGTTTACAGGCTATACGAATTACGTGAATAAAATGTACATTTTATACTTCACAGAGAAAAAAGGTGGAGAGAAAACTCTACATGCCAAATTATGGTCCATTGCTTTATCATAATCAACCACACTTTATCATAATCACTATCTTAAGCCTCACCTACCAAGGTACCATCCTTGAATACACTACCACAATAAATCTGTTTTTATCTCATTAATTTACTTTTAGTTATTCCATCAGATGGCACCTTACTTTTCCCAGATAAATATAAAGACTCTTTAATAACTTTACAATTGTCTCTGTATTAACATTATTCTTTTTGTTTCTGGAAAAAAAAAAAGACAGCAATATTTTCTTTTGCAAAATTATACCAAATAATTATCAAAAATGAAAAAAGATCCAAACACACCTTTCCAATACTCATTCTACATGTGATTCCTTGCTATTCTTTTCAAATTTTAAGATTTAAGGGATAAACTGGTACAGGACAATAACTGCCCCAAGCTCAAGCCATGAACATTTAGAATCGAATTCTGGGTTCATCAAAATCAAGAAATACCACCCTTGTTTTTCATTATGGTTTAAATTTGACCTGAAAAAATAACCTAAGGATCATAAATGTAGATCATGATGCCTTAATGACTATTTTCACACCCTTTTCCTCTTTACAGAGGGATGAAATTAATTATTACAACTCCAATAATGTCGCTGTCAAACCGAAAAAAGGGGGAGGGGGGAACGATATTAGGTTGTATTTGAAAACCTGTGCAAAATATAAGAATCAATCTGCAGAACCAATAACTGAAAATTACCTTATCACAATCAAATTCATGGAAATGCGAGGAGTGGGCCCTGGGAATAATCCACATCTCAAAAGGATATGTGGCGGCAAAAGGAACAATGGAGATAAAATGAGTCGATTCATCAATTAAAAGTTCTTTTGCTTGAACTTCACAAAGACTGCATTTTCCCGTCTTTTTAAAGTACTCATTCATGCCCTCAAATCGAGCAGAAACTGCTGAGGGAATAATGGGAAGAGCCAGTAATTGGCTATGAGAATGACTCATCGATGCTCCAGCTGATGCACCATGGTTCTTGAACACCTTAAAGTGTGAAACAAAGACCATTGTCAGTTCAATTGCATATCAATGCAACAGAGATACAAGTTCAAATGCAATTGACAGGAAAGCAAAGCAGATCAGAATGCTCAAAAACACATACATAGGTTTTAACTTTAAATGCAGCCTCCTTTTTGGCTATGCAGAAATGAGCACATGGCAAAACAGAAAATCTCCATGACAGTGAAACAATGCTAATTACTATGCGAAATACCCCAAAACAATAAGCGCAAAATTTTAAACTAAAAACTCTCCAGATTCAACTAGAAAAAGCAAAGCTACATGTATTCATTGATTCAAAACTCCCTGGAGCATAAATATCCACACACACACTTGAACGAAATCCAATTCCATAAATCCGCATTAACGAATCAACTAAAATCCCATTGCTGAAAAGGATAAAATAAAATAAACTATTAACTAAATGAAAAATTAAGAACAAATAAATAATGTTCAAATAAGCTAAAATAAAATAAGTTCATATCTTGACAATCATTAACCGATAAAACCAACAGATTATGACTCATGGATGCTCCAGAAGATGCAACATGGTTCTTGAACACCTTAACAATGAAATCAAGACCGTTTCGGGTTCAGGTTGCTTCTAGTGCAAAAGCTAGACAAGTCAAATCACACCTTAATCGTAGAACATGAAGAAAAACTCTGAAGCTACAAAAGGCTAAAGCTATGAACCATTGTTTCAAGAGTACAGACTCCAAACCTGTCCTTCCAAAGCATTGACAATGAAATATAATTTTGCAAAATGAACAAAAATATACCCTGCCTGGTACCCATTCAAGGAGCAATAGAATCACTAGTCCACAAAACATTGTGTGCCAACTAGGCTAAATCATCATCATCATCATTCAAAGCCTTAAAAAATTTCTTCTTTAAGCTATTATCAAAAGTTCATTATATATATATAAAGCTTAATTTTTTTGCTACAAATTCAAGATTCAATAAGAAAAAATCATTACCAAAAATACAGAAAAAACTGAAAAATCTACTAAAAAGAAATGGCCCAGAAGAAATCTAAATTTATGAATTAAACAAAGAACCCATGACAAAAAAAAAATCACTACAAAGAAAATTACAGTAAGAAAAACAAGAACAAACCTGCACGTATTTAATGGATTCAACAGAAGCAATCTGCTGAATCCTCTTCTTATAAGCAAGCAAAACTTGGCCAATATCTCTCGCCTCCATATCACACAGATGGACCGAATGAACCGGGTTCTCTATCACCACATCGTGAAACCCAAAGCCGCCAATGGCCCGAGCCGGAACACCCATATCCTCTTTTTCCTCACACGGGCCCTCAATATTCCTGCTCAGGGCGGGGTATAGATTCTCAATGACCCGGAGCTTCCAATTCGGGTCAGACGGGACCCGGAAGATTTCAGGTGCACACTCATGCTCGTTGCCGATGCAGAAAGGGCATGAGGAGTTGTCGCCGGGGTTAGAGTTTTCAGGGGATTTGGATTTGAAATCAGAGGGTCTTTTGGCACGGGCGGGTGAGAAAATTACCCATCGGTTTGCTACTGGATCGTGCCTGAGCTCGGGCCTCCGACCCGTATTTTGGCCTTGTGATGACATTTCTTTCCCGGGCGTCTGGTATTGAAACGTCTGGTGCTATGGTTTTACAGGGGAGAGTGGTTAACCAAATTGTTGACTTTAAATTCACTTACGTCCTCGTTCTTTTAATTTTTTCACGTCGAGTCATTTGTTGTGATGAACAGCCTTTTTTTTCTTAACCGAAGCAGGCAAAACTGTCCTTTTCTAATTTGTCAATCTTATTGAATTTCCCTTTTAAAAAAATCGAAAAAATAAATAAATGATTGAAGACTATTGTGGTTGTGAGAATTTTCTTTTAAAAAATACATCAATATATTTTTTCTTAAATTTTTATTTTAAATATTAGAACATCAAAATTATTTATAAATATTATTTTAATATTTTTAAAGTGAAGACTATTTTAGAAGTGCATCTAAAAATATAAAAATAGGAGCAAATAAGTAGATAAAAAATATAAGAATTTAAAAAATTAAATTAGAGACATAGTTGTGTTTGTAATATTCATGTATCATTAACAGCTAAAAAGAAAAAAAAAATCAAAGGTTTTTGAATTTTACAAAAAAATTTTCTACTAGTCATGGCCTTATTTTAATATTAATGTTTTATTTCACAAATATCTTTATCCTCCTTTTTATTTTTTTCAAAAAGGATTGATGGTGACCAATTTATGAGTTTTAATATACAAAGTTTATATTCATATGTGTGTTATATGTATGTTTGGAAGTATGATTGAAATTGTTTTTAAAATATGTTTTTTTATAAAAAATAAATTAAATAATACTTATTTTTATTTTTAAAAAATATTTTTTTGATATCAGCATATCAAAATGATCTAGGAATATCAAAAAAAATAATTTACAATAAAAAATAAAAAATAAATTAAAATTTTTTGAAAAGCATTTTCAAAATACAATGTCAAATAGGGTTGAAAAAGAGAGGGCATGAGGCTTTTGTGTCATTTCATATACTAATGCATGCCTCCTCTTTCTTTTTCTTTTTTTGGAGAGTTTTTTTTGTCTGAATAATGATTGTTTCTATAAAAAGTTTGAATTATGAGAAATGATTAAGTGTAATTTATTATTTTAGAATATTAATCATATTTTAAAAATAAAAATATTTCATTACAAACTATTTTTTTGAGATAACATATTTAACGGGGAAAAAAGTTTTTACCATAACACTATAGTTATAATTCCAAGTTGATTTTGAAAATCACACAAAACAAATGTTAGATTTTATGGATGCATTTTATTTTATTATATTTTTTTCATATTAAGAAACATAAAAATATTATATGTACTTAACAAAACATTTTAAAAAAAACATTATGAATTGATAAAACTATGATAAAAAAGTTTATAATGCTAGTTAAATATTTATATAAAAAGTTAAACTTTCTTTTAAAAACAAAAGATAACTAAGTATGCAAATACTTAACCTCAACTTTTTCTAAAGAACATTTTTTCTAAATTAATGCTAGTTTAATTTATGCACTTATTTTTTAAAACTTAAAGAACATTTTTTTTCTTCTAAAATACAAATAGATAACTTTTATTTTTATAAATACATCATGCAAAAACAATTTACTTTATATCAAATATATAAATTAAAAATCAAGGAGGGGTGTCATGCCTAAAATCTCATTTTCAATATTTTCACCTAAAAATATCTCAAAACACAATAAACTATGAATCATTTGTTAGTTCCAAAATCACTTTGGAAACAAAAAATCAACCACATAAAAAATTCTAAATGGCAATCTATTTTTTTTTCACATATGAATATAGAGAAAATAATCATCATCATCAAACTCTTTTATTGAATGAAACATTTTGACAACTAAGATCAACTAGTTTTATCGTGGAAATGTGACCAATAAATAATTTTATCTCTTTCATCATTATCCTATAAATTTCTATATTATTTTTCTCAAATCCATAAATTAAAAAATAAACTAAAATAAAACTTCTAAACTAAACTAAAAAATCAAAAAAGTTTGAGATTGGTCACACATTTTCTTTATGTTTCACATTGTGTTCCTTTAACTTTTAATTTTGTCTTTCTGATATAACTTTTCACCTACTTTTTTTTTTCTTATTCTATAACCCCTTTTAATTTTGGTTTAAAAATTTTATTTTCTTGACATTTCTAGTTCTTGTGTTTCAAGAGCAAAGAGAAAAGACACTTGAAAGGAATAAAGGAGAGAGAAAGTCAATGGATAACAAAAACTTGTTATTCTTTATTTCAAATGGTTTCATTCAATGAGAATAGTTCAATGACGTTTATTTTATTTTATTTTCAAATAGATGAAAAAGTAAATCGGGCTATATTTATACTTTATTAATCTCGTTTATTTTTATTTTAGAAAAAAAAAACAAATTTTCAAATAGAGTATATGACTAAACACATGTGCACTTTTTGAGGGGAATAAGTTTTGTAATTTATTTGCAATTTGTTTTCAAACAAGGTTATTGAGGTCTTTAAACAAAAAACTTGGGTTTATGCTTAATTTTGCAAGTATTTGTTTTTTTTGTATCATATGATGAAAGAAGAAAATAGTTTTACAAGATCGAAAAACAAAGTTATTAAACTTGAAAAGAGGTTATGATAGGTTTTGTGATTTTAATAGATTAACATTGTTTGATCTAATATGATGTTGTCTCATTATTATTTGTTAAAAAAACATGTCATTTCTTTAAAAAAAATAAATATATCATATTTTCACTAGTTATTCGAATTGTTTTTAGACAAACAAAGTCGACTAGGTAACATCAAGATAACTCCTAATTGATTTGGATTAATGTCTAAACTATTTGAGGAATCAAGTTTGAAGATTTCAAGATTGACTTGTTGGATTAGATTTAATCATATTGTTGAAGAGTTTTTCACTACTTAACCAATTATTTTATGTTAATAAAAATTAATCTGATTCACGACATAACACAACTATCCTCTTCACTATATTATTTTATTTTTAATATTTTTCAAGTATATTTTTAATATTTTTCAAGTAGAATTATTAAGATGATATTTACAAAATTTTCCAACTATGCCATAACTTTCTAATAAGATTATACTTGTTTATAGTAATATTATCAATTGTTTTATGATTAATTATACATGAATTATCAATTTTATATGAATCTAATATGTATTTTTTTTTAAAAAAACTATATGGGAATATTTAATGAGAATAAAACATCTAGTTTTCTATTTTTTATTTTACTTATTTAATACAATGTTTTCAAATTTATTTTTCTTTTAATTTTCTCAGATACTCTCGTTTAAAAATATCATGATATATATTTTTAAAAAACTTTATTTCTATATAAAAAGATATGTTGCTGTCCATAGAAAGTAATATATTGATAAAAACAAAAAATCTTTTTTTTTATTGGAGAATATAAAAAACAAAATTAGTAATTTAATCGAATGCAAACCCGTCGCCATTCATGAGCTTTCATCAGTAAAAATCATATTAAAGTTGAAAACCTTCAATTTCTTACTGCAAGATCACCGGTAGGAAAAAAAAATCAATGAGAAATTACTATTGCTTGTGATTGTGGTTAAAAAATATTTGTTTATTTATTATTTTAAATTAATTTATTTTGGTATTTATAAATTCATTTTTATGTTTTAATGTCAAAAATATTTTTTTAAAAAATAATATCATTACTTTGATGTATTTCTGAATGAAAAACTAGTTTTAAAAGTAACGTCAACCACATTCTCAAACACACACTAGTCTTGTTTGACATTGCGTTTCATAAAGCGTCTTTTTGAAAAAAATTAATTTTTTAAATCTTTATTATGTATTTTAAATTAAATTTTTTGATATTTTTAGATCATTTTTATATATTTTAAAATACAAAATTATTTCAAAAATAATTTCAACTAAACTACCTTAATGCATTTAAGTGTGCAAACCTGTATCTGTAGAGAGGTAGGTGGTGATGGCTTAATTATTATAATTATGGTTTATTTTTCAAAGGGATTTGCGAGACGACTCCTCGTTCGTCGTTCCACCTTTGGTGTCACCCTATTCTCCTACCGACTTGTGTTTCTGGTTGAATTTTAACCACCATTATTTATTTATTTATTATGTCTCTACGATATATTTAATATACTTCAAATTATTTTTTAAAAATAAAAAAATATTTTTAAATAATAATTATTATTTAAATAATTTTAAAAAGTTGTGGTCAGGGGTAGATATTGGATGGACCCACCTCGCAAGTTAAATTGTTGTTCACGTGTAAGATTAGGCTAAAAATTTATATCCAGTAATTGTTGACCGACCAGGGGTGGGAATTGGATGGTGGTTAATTATTGAGAGAGAAAAATATTTATTTTTTACTTTCCCCCACTAATGGCTGGATGAATTTTCATTTGTGTGTTTGTTTTTGTGATGGAGATGCTTTTTAAATTATTATTTAATTACAATATATATATATATATATATACAAACCAATTTAAAAATGATGAAGTGGCTGTTTGGTAGTGTGGTTGCGGTTGCTTTTGAAAGTTCTTTTCGTTCAAAAATACATTAAAATTATATATTTTTTTTTTATTTTTTAAAAATTATTTTTGATATCAGCACATCAAAATAATCTAAAAATACCAAATTTTATTAATTTAAACTTAAAAATAAAAAAAAATCAAATTTTTTTAAAAGCGCTTTTGAAAAGCACTCCAAAACACCCCCGAAATATACATGCTTGTTACTGCTTTCACAACGTGTTTTTTTTAATTGTTTTTATCATTTTAATATACTTTAAATTAATTTTATCATTTTTTAATAATTTTTTTTATCATTTTAATATTTTTTATGTTTTCTTTCAATGGATTTAATATTTATTTTTTCATAATTTCTTTTATCATGTTAATATACTCTAAATATTTTTTTTTATAAAAATAAAAAATATTATCTCTATATTATCTTTTTACGTTCGCCCCACTATTAGCTGGGTAATTTTTCACTGATGAATGGATTTATATTTATTCGTGTGTTTGTTATTATAACGGGGATATTTTTTAAAATATTATTTAATTAAAAAATATATTTTTTTTTAATATATATTTTTAATACAAACATATTAAAACCTTTGGAAAAACACATAAAATATATTTTTAAAACAAAAAATAATTTTAAAAGTATTCTGAAAAATATAAAACACCACACCATCGAACGATTGCTCAATAATCTTGTCCGGTTGAGAAGGAGTTGGCCAAGCCATTTAGAGCCTGTTTGGCTAGCGTTTGAAACGCCGGTTTGTTGTTTTTTTATTTGTTTTATTTTTTTTATTTTAAATGAATATAGTTTAGTGTTTTTAGATCATTTTGATGTGCTGATATTAAAAATAATTTTTAAAAAATAAAAAAAATATTATTTTGATGTATTTCGGCATGAAAAGTACTTTGAAAAGCTACAACAACAGCTCTCCCAAACACCCTCTTAGAATTGCAATTTATCATATACCCTCTTATAAATGTTTTTTTTTAAATATTTTAAAGTTTTGAAAGACTCAGTAAAACCCTCCGTTTTATGCTTTAATTCAACACCCAAAATTTTTATTGTTTTAAAAAACACAATAAAATACATTTTTCAAACAATTATAGGTATTAAAGCAAAGTTCCATGGAATAAATATAATTTTTAGATTATATAACTGCAGATTCAACTATGTAAATATAAATCAAACGACGAAATGAAGACTTTGACACTGCGTTTTAAAAATATTTAAAAAATAAATTTTTTTATTTAAATTAATTTTTTTTGATGTATTTAAATCATTTTCATGTGCTGATATCAAAAATATTTTTTTAAAAATAAAAAAATATTATTTTGATGCATTTCTGAACAAAAATTACTTTTAAAAAACAATCTCTGCATTTCAAAAATATTTTTGAAAAAAAATGAATTTTTTATTTTTTACTTTAAATGATTTTTTTAGTATTTTTAAATTATTCTCATGTATTGATGTCAAAAATATTTTTTTAAAAAATAAAAAAAAATATTATTTTGATATATTTTTAAATAAAAAATACTTTTAAAAATAAATTCAAGCGTATATTAACAAGCATGAAATAAATTGCAAATATATTTATAAACTAGATAAATAATTTTAAGTTTTTTTAAAAACAAAAGTGAAGAAGTAGCGATGAAAAAGAGTAAATAAATAAATAAATAAATAAATAAATAAAAAATAAAATAAAAAAAGTTAGCTATGTTGCTTACCAGACAGTCCGAGGAACAGCACTGATATCGTGCGATGAGTTTTGACAACTGGTTCTCATGCGAATCCAAACAAAACCGGTATACCGTATGCATACATACGTATACCGTCATGCATACATGCAGCACATCGACCATACGATGCACACATGAGGATACCCATGGGATATACCATGTGTATACCATGCTCACATTCCTACTCGTACATATACATGTAGAGCTCAAAATATTATACAGCAGCAGCCTTGAAGGAATCCTTTGACCAACAATTTTTTTTGCATATTCATATTAATTTATTTTAGATTAACTTTTAAATTTATCATTTGAAACGGTTGGTGTAATCATGAAAATTTTATTTGTTGCAACCTTTCTTAAACTATGATCTTGAATAATATAGACAATGATTTTTTTTCATGTTTGGTATTGTGATGTATGATGTTTTTTAAAAAATATTTATTGTTTAAAAATATAGTAGAATATTTTTTTTTGTTTTTAACACCAATATATTAAAATCATCGAAAAACATTAAAAATTATTAATTTTATTTTTTTCAAGACAAACATGTTTTTTAAAAGATAATAAAAAACATAAACAACCGCGCCAGAGTCCCAAACATGTTCTAAATTTGTGCGGTTTATCTTATATCTGTTAGGTGATTCTAGAAGAATATTATATAACATGAATATTACTTTTTTAATGGCCTACAAATAAAAAAAACTTTGACTCGTTAATTTGTATTTTAATTAGATGAATCGCACAACAATTGTTATATATGGCAAATTGATTACAAAAAACAAAAAAAAATGTCTTGATATCTCTAGCATGTGTTTTTATAAGGAAATATCCTCTTGATTATTATATTTAACTTTGTAGAGTTGAGAGGTAGGCAAGTAATCTCTAAATTCCCGACGAGATATATTCGGAGAGTGTGATAGTGATTGTTTGAAAAAATATTTCTTGTTCAGAAATATATTAAAATAATATATTTTTATTTTTTTAAAGTTATTCACGTTAAAATAATATGAAAATACCAAAAACATGTGATTGAAAACAAATAAAAAAATATTTTCTCAAGTTCTTAAAACTTTTTTAAAAACATAAAAAACAAACATGTTATGTATCCATAACATTCAACTACAAGTAACTTTTTCTTGACACATTTATATCAATTTTAAAAATTTTATGCATCTAATTAAAAATTTATGTGTATTTTAAACACATTTACACATGCTGAAAAAATAATGCATCGCTTTCTAAACGTATACATCTCAAAATAATCTGTTTGTTTTACAATTTTAAATACGATAAGTTACCAATCTATAATATATATATATATATATATATATATATATATATATATTGTCATAAAAATTATTTTGTTAGTCAATATATATAATATTTTTCTATAAAATCCATTGAAAATTCTTTTTTTTTCAAGATATCAATTGAAAAAAACCATAATCTCTAGATTTCTCAACATGCATAAACTTTAAACTTGAATATACATGATGCTAGGATAACTCCTCATCTCTACACCCACCCACTATTTCAAAATTCAAACCTAACCTTTTCCAAGTTAGAAACATGAAATTTAATGAAATTTCATGATAATTTATTACTGAGGTAGATCTGTACAGTCCATCCATGTTTTTGCATGCATGCCCCCCATGCCATGTACTGTATATATCTCTTGACCAAACCACCTTTATATATACATCACAAATACATGTATTTATACACCCCCCATAGAGCCATATCTCCTCTCTCTACACAAAGCTAGAATATCCTTTTGGTCATCAGAAAGCCACATTTGCACTCTCAATGTTTTTTTATACAAAATATGGATTATGTGGTAGATAAGAGTAGCTTCATAGATAGCATCTAGAGAGAGAAAGAGAGAGTAGTTTTTAGTTTTTACTCCTTGGGCAAAAAGAAAGGCAAAGAGGAGAGAATTTCTAGAGTGAGAAACACACATACATCCAGACACAACAACAAGAACTCCACCACCCCCCCCCCCCCCCACCTTCTATCATTTTAAGACACACATTGTAATAAGAGAAAACACAAACTCAAGAGACCAAAAAAGAGAGAGTCTTTGCCCAAATCAAATCAAATATTTCTCTCTATGTGTCTTGCTTTTCTATCCTAACAACAACCCCTTATCTATCAAAACAAAAAAAAAGTTTTTTTTTATATTTTTCATCTGAAAAATAAAGGGGCGATCTTGAAACAATCGGCTGCTTATTTTTCATAGCTCCGATCGTTGTTGTTTTTGTTTGTATCGAAGATCGATCTGTGAGTGTTTTTCTTTTCTATTGTGGGTTTTCTTTTTTGATGATAGTAATCTCTGTGCTTGCTTTGTTTGATGATGATCGGTTTTGATTTTGTTTTGAAACAAAAGGGTTATCGAGTTTTTTTGATGATCGGGTTGCAGATTGTTTGTTAAATGGTTAAAGATTTTAACTTTTTGAAATAAGATGAAATATATACTTTTTTAGTTTTTTTTTCTTATGGATTCAACTGATGGTGTTTAGATATGCTCGTGTGGTTGGTTTTAAGACGATATGATTTTGGTATAAAGTAAGAGTGAGTGACGAAATGGAAAATAAATAATAAAACATCATTTTCTGGAAATGGAATGACTAGCAATCGTTTAGATTTTGTGGGTATTTTTAGCTACATTTGCTTCATGTCCTGGGATATAAAAGATACCATTTACCTAATGTTTTAGGTTATGAAAATGCCATCTTTTTATCTTGTATTTGCTTATAAAGTAAGCCATTTTTGCTTTTGTCAGTGCATGTCTATGAAGATTTTATCTGTTTTAGCATCCCAACTGAACATTTTTACTTTATATGTTTTGATATATGCATATGTTTATGAGAAATAGTTTGTGTATTTCCTGTTTGCAGTTGGTGTTTATTGCCGAGAGGGTTGCTTGTTTGTGATATTGGGAATTATACAATGTTGTGATAAAGAAAAAGAAAAACTTGTATCAACTGGTTTGTTTTGGTAACGATTTGCTAAAAAGTTTGAATTGTAGTTGATTGAGGGGGTTTCCATGTATGATTGTCATGTATCAGTTTTGCGCGCGCTATTGTGTTGCATTTGAACTAGTTCTTTACCGATACGTGTCTGTTTTGAAGGGTATGTATGCATGGGTGGTTTATGTGTTTTCCTTTTTTGATCATTGATGTGTAATTTTGGCTGCATATATCAATTGTAAAATACACGTGTGAAACGTGCGCTATTAGATTGCTGAAATGTTTCTGTTTCTAGTGCCATTTCCTTTTATGCTGTATGTCCCTCTGCAGTTTATGTGTCTGCACGTGTGCGCATGTATGCCATAAATTATGACAATCTGGTTTTTGTGTCACAGGAGATTCGGAGGGATATCGGTGGAATCAAGTGGAATGTGATTTGCATGGGTTGAGGATGCCAGAATTGAGAAGTGGAGCCCGGAGATCAAAGCGCCTTGATGATCTTCAGCCTCCCCAACAACCAAACAATCAAGCAGAGAACTTGACGGTGCCTGTTCAAAACAAGACCAGGAGGAGAGCTGGTGGTGGTAGAGGAAGGGGTGGGAATGCTGCAGGTGTAGCAAAAGGGGCTTCGCCAACAACGAGGCCAACTGGTGCCGGTAGAGGCCGGGGTGTTAGGTTGATAGATTTAGACCCAGAACCTTGTCAGATTGAACCTGCAGCTGTTGGAGCTGCTGAACTAGGTTATAATAGATTAGAGGTGGTGGCAGATAAAGATATTGCTATGGAGGGTGCAAGTGCAGAAAAGGTAATAGGAGTTGAAGAAGAAGGAAGCACTACTCCAGTTCCTGAGAGGGTAATCATCCATTTGCCTTTCTTTCTTTATGGGGTTATTTGTGTGCATTACAAAGTTGTATAAAACTGTCTTAATTAGTATCCTGCTGGTATCCTTCCCTTGTAATTAATAAATTGCTATCTTTACTGCTTCAGCTTATGGGGAATAAGCTGTTTTTGAAAACTATTTGGATGATGATCATTTTGAAAAATATTAATGAAATTAAGCTGGTCCGGTTGCATGTCGTTACTTTTAAGTTCATCTTAAAAATAATCTCTTTCTAAAACTTGTAGTGGTTTATCTTTAGTTAATCTCTTTCTGTTATTGTGTGCAGGTGCAAGTGGGTAGTTCGCCTGTGTACAAAGTAGAAAGGAAATTGGGTAAGGGTGGTTTTGGCCAAGTTTATGTTGGCAGAAGAGTTAGTGGAGGCAGTGATAGAACTGGACCAGATGCAATTGAGGTACGACAGATGGCTCATTTCCATGTCCTAGGATATTGAAAACTTATTTCGAGTCTGATGCTCACCGTACCCATTTATTTTACAGGTGGCACTAAAGTTTGAGCACAGAAATAGTAAAGGTTGCAACTATGGCCCTCCTTATGAGTGGCAAGTGTACAAGTAAGCACCTGCCTTCATTATTTGAATTCAATTATGAAAATCATGGAATACAAACTTATTTGAAATCTTTTACCCAATCCTAGCTCTTTACTGATCTGCTCCTTTTCTATTTGAACTTGAAAGCACCTTAAATGGATGTTATGGAATTCCTTGGGTATATTACAAGGGTCGTCAAGGAGATTTCTATATTCTGGTGAGGTTTGATTATGAATTCCTCCATATTAAAATTTCTAAACTTGCTTATTGTGTCTGAAAGAAATCAAATATATATTTCAGGTAATGGACATACTGGGTCCCAGTCTCTGGGATGTTTGGAATTCCCTTGGCCAATCGTAAGAAAGAACATCTCTGTCTCTGTCTCTGTCTCTCTCCCTCACACCTACACACAGCCACACACATTCACTGACACTGTGATCATGCATGTGTTCATGAATCCTTGTGTGTACATGCTAGAGGTCTCTATTTTTGCTTGTCTAATGTGCAATTACCTGCTACAGGATGTCACCAAATATGGCAGCCTGCATTGCTGTGGAGGCTATATCAATTCTTGAAAAGCTTCACATAAAGGGGTAAGCCTTAAGTTCAGGCATTGACTTTATTATTTATCAACTTGCCTCAGCAATTTCAATTAGAGTGTAAGTACCACTGCTCATGATTTGTCATCTTCTCAAACAAGGTTTGTGCATGGAGATGTCAAACCCGAAAACTTTTTACTTGGTCAACCTGGATCTGCAGATGAGAAAAAGCTATATCTTATCGATCTTGGTTTGGGTATGTTGTCTTTCCTTGCTTTTTCAATCCTTGAGTGTCAACCATGATTACATATCATAACAACTTACTTTTTTTTTTAAAAAATTACACGTGAGATTTTTGTTGTTCTCTATGTGGTTGAAGTTGTACCATGTGCTATTTATATATCTGTATTTATTGCTGACGCATTTAATGTTTTTTGGTTCAGCATCTAGATGGAAAGATGCTTCCTCTGGTCAGCACGTTGATTATGATCAGAGGCCTGATGTATTCAGGTGTGGACCTTTTCCCTTTATGCTCAACAATTTATACTTAAATATTCAAATATTGACACATCTGTCCGGCAGGGGAACGATAAGGTATGCAAGTGTACATGCACATTTAGGCCGGACTGGAAGTCGGAGGGATGATCTTGAGTCATTAGCATATACATTAATATTTCTTATAAAGGGAAGGTTGCCATGGCAGGGTTATCAGGTTAGTCTACAATGTATTTTCAGTTTTTATTTTATTTTATTAAGATGCTCTTTTCATTCTATTTCTTACCTCACTTCTTTTTTTGTCATTATCTGATTGTTTGCTAAATTGCACAGGGAGATAACAAGAGCTTTCTTGTTTGTAAGAAAAAGATGGGCACATCTCCAGAGCTGATGTGTTGTTTTTGCCCAACCCCATTCAAACAATTCCTTGAAGCTGTTACAAATATGAAATTTGATGAGGAGCCTGATTATTCCAAGCTGATATCTTTCTTTGAAAGTCTTATTGAACCACGCTCTCCACTAAGGCCAATTAGAATTGATGGAGCTCTTAAGGCAACTTCAATTTCCTTTTCTTTTCCTGAGCTTGATAGGATGCTTCAACCTTCTGACCTTTTATTATTGCTTTAAACAATCAGGTTGGACAGGTTGGGCAAAAACGTGGAAGATTATTTATAAACTTGGAAGAGGATGAGCAACCAAAAAAGAAAGTACGATTAGGCAGTCCTGCTACACAGTGGATTTCTGTTTACAACGCACGTCGGCCTATGAAGCAGAGGTAAATTTACTTCTGGCACGATCATTTAACATTCTTGTACTCTTGCTTGCTCACAATTCTTATTTTCTGTGCTCACAGATCATTGCCTCTATAAGTTGATTTGGGCTGGTTTTATCATTTATCATGGGTGTGAAAGAAAGTGCTACTGGTTGTTTGTCTGTCCTTAAATTCCCTGTTATGAATAGACTTTTGATGCTTCAAACTGTGGCTCGTGTTCGTGTCTCTTTGGGGAGGGATTGGGGCAAGGTGAGGGGAAATTAAAATTGAAGGTTTAGGTGTGGTCAGGACAACTATGGATTTCTGCTAGGTTTTAGGTGTGATGTCCTTTATTATTCGAATCCCTTGGTTACAGAGAATACAAGCCCCTTTTATAGGCACAAAAATTTGAAAGCTATTTGGGAAAAGAAAAGCATATAATAGGAATCTCCTAACAAATATTCTAGTTCCTAAATAAGCTATTATTTCTATATAGCATTAATATTTCAATGATAAACTCTAAACAGACTAAATTTGCAAGGAACACTGAAATATACAAATTTTTTTTTAAAAAGGTAATTCATTAACTTTTTTTTTCTCTTTGCAAAATTTTTGCAACAAACATAGTCAGATGTGTTGGAACAAAGGATAAAGAAGTGAAGGATTCAAGCATATTCCTGTGTTTCCAATGATTGATAAGCTTGGAACACTAGCCTTGTATGGCTGTAAAAGTAATTTTCTTTTGCTAAGATCTATGGTAGTGAGAGGTCACACTGTTGATCAATGTGAAAGCCCTATGAAATATCTCCACTAATAAGACAATTTGAGTAATACAATATAAACAGATTAAGGCAATTGTCATTCTTAACTAGGAAATGCCATTCATTTTCCAAGAAGCATGCAGTAGTTAATGGTGACGGAAAAAATTCAGATATTTTGTTGACAGTGACTGACTTTCTATTGAAAAGGCTAAAATAAGTGTGCTTGAGAAATTAGTATCATGTGCGGTGTAAGAAGACTTTTGAGGGAGGCTCTATGCCCTAACCCTTTAGGTTATTATCGAAGCAACTTTTTGTACCACCTTACTCCCAATTAAGGAGTACGGCAGGGAGAATAGCCATCTATAGGACACCCTACACATAAAGTATTGTTCTTCATGGGCTATATTGTTGTTTGGCAGTCATTATAATGTCCAAAGTGTGAAATATACATGTACTTTGTGTTTTTGCTCTTAATATTATAATTGTTAAGTTGAAGATAGAGTTCTTCTTGCAGTTGAAAATCAGAGCTATATGATGAAATTCCAGAGAGTAATTTTATTTTTATTATGTTTTTTTTTCTAATTATCAGTCGTCTCGTTCCTTGAACTTATTACTCCTAATAGTCTCAGTTTTCTTGTTCCAGTATTAACATTTTTTTCCCTACCTTGGATTTGTAGATATCACTACAATGTAGCTGATGCAAGGCTACGCCAGCATGTAGACAAGGGTAATGAAGATGGATTATATATTAGCTGTGTTGCCTCTTCAGCTAATCTCTGGGCCCTTATCATGGATGCTGGAACAGGCTTCACATCCCAGGTTTATGAATTGTCAGCTGTGTTCCTGCACAAGGTATTAATTCAAGAGCGATAATTGCCATCATCTTTTGCTGCACAGTCATGTGTGACTGAACTACTGATCATCTTTGCAATTGTTTGGATTGTTAACAGGACTGGATTATGGAACAGTGGGAAAAAAATTACTATATCAGCTCAATAGCTGGTGCAAGTAATGGAAGTTCATTGGTTGTTATGTCCAAAGGTTGGTAACTGTTTCCACGATATAAAGAATTGCATGCTATATATGTTAGTACATGAAGATTGACAACTCTTTTCATAATCTATAAAAATGATTTAGGAATTGGAAACTACCAAGATCCTTACACTAGAAGTCTCATACTGTTTTTCATCATGCCAACCATTGATTCTGCTTGTTTTTGGACCTAGTTTTAATTTTATTGTAATTAACTATATAGATATGTTTCTACATGTCAGCACAAAGATATCACGATAATTTTTGTAAAGAAAAGATGAAACAAGTATGATTGAAAGACATTATCTGTCTGCATGTGAGCATGACTATTGTAGTTGTGCACAATCTGGTTCTATAGTTTTAGTTTGCTAGCAGGGAGCCAGCTATAAGAACTAAATTAATAAATTGGAGTAACGTGCCATTGTTGGACCCTGAACTCACCCTGGTTTTGAATTGCTAACTGTTATCTGTGAAACAGATGATTGCTGTAACTTTTAAGTTATGTTTCTGGCTAGAAAGTGGAACTGGGCAAGACTTGTATTGCGGTATTGCCAGGCCCTAGTATTGTCTGAAATGAGATTTGCTTCTTTGGAGATTTTCCTTATCTGGTCATGTAAAGTGATTTGGTTGGGCTTTATAACCCGGGTGTGCCTCTTATTATTTGTTGCATATGCTAGTTGTGGTGCACTGCAGCCTGCCTTTATTAAAAGTGTCGTGCCATGCCATCATGGCATGCATAGAACACAAACTAGGTTTCAAATAGCAACTTACATACTGCTCTTTTGCCTTTTTGAGATGCTTCATTTTGCCAAGCTGACTGTTGGAATGAGTCTTCCATGCATACAACATGGGTCCCTGCATGGACATTATAGTTATTTAGCTATTAAAATTATGATTTTGCTACATAGATTAACATGCAGGTTCATGAATGAGATGATTATGATTGTCAAATTGACTTGAGATTTGAGTTATATCTTGTACATGGGAGGAGTAAAAATCATAAAGTAAGCCTGAAAAGGGCATCCCACTGCTTCGGAAGTGCTGTGAAAATTGCCATTCATGTTTCTTAATGGAATCCAGCCTTTCTCAGTTTGATGGTGGTTCAAGTGAAATAACTTTTACACAAAGAGATCCAATGGTTTAACTTTTATTCAAGTAGATTCTGAAGTTTCTGCAATTATGTAGGTACTCCTTACACTCAGCAGTCATACAAAGTGAGTGAATCTTTTCCTTTCAAGTGGATAAATAAAAAGTGGAAAGAAGGTTTTCATGTCACATCCATGACAACTGCTGGCAGTCGCTGGGGTGTGGTTATGTCCAGGAATGCTGGATATTCTAATCAGGTATGATCTCCTATCGTGGTTTTTTTTTATTCACTGTTAATCCTGCACAGATTTATTTTCCTTTTCACCTTCTGGTTATCAAATTTCTCCTCTTGATTGTTGTTTCACTGGGACTAGGTTGTGGAGCTTGACTTTCTGTATCCAAGCGAAGGGATCCATCGGCGATGGGAGGGTGGTTTCAGGATAACATCTATGGCTGCCACTGCTGATCAAGCAGCCTTCATATTGAGCGTACCAAAACGAAAAGTGATGGATGAAACTCAGGAAACCCTGCGCACCTCTGCCTTCCCGAGTACCCATGTAAAGGTAGGTTTATGCATGTTTCTCTGCCTTGAAGTATCTATCAAAATTCAGTTTTAAATCGTACCGAGTTGTTGCTTGCAAGTTCTGAATAAAAAGTTTAATTAGACAAGCTGTCATATTTCCATATATGCACTCATTGGTTATCTCTCTGCAAAATTTAACCCCCCTTAAGCTGCACTCCCTTTTCTGGAAATGTTTGGGTACTAAATAGACTATAATTTGCAGGAAAAATGGTCCAAAAATCTCTACATTGCTTCAATCTGCTATGGGCGCACTGTTTGCTAGATCACATGCGGGCCTCTCCAAAAGAATCTCTGATGGTTTTAAATTTTGAAGCTGATGGTATTTTCAATATGATTCAGAATGGGGTGGCTAGCTTTTCATCCGCGTGTTAAAGAAAAACCAGGTTTCTGGCACAGGATCTTTCTCATATATGATTGTAAAAAAAGAAAAGAAAAAAAGAGAGAAAGAAATAAAAAAAAAATGAATTGAGAGTTTGAGGACAGGTTCCCCGACCATGAGCTGAAGTATGAGCCGGCGGGGCAACAGTTGAAAACACATTTATATAATGTTATTGGCTATTGCAGCCTTGTTGTGCGTTACTACTGCTGTTCTGCTTTTGATTTATCATAATTTAAAAAAGACTTGCCATTTCTTGCTATTTCATAGATAGAGCACAAGAGGGTGTGCTTGCACAACAAATTGCTGCTCCTTTTCTCCTTATTCTGCTGGAGTGATGAGCTGAAAAGGGAATTTAGGGTTTCTAGATCTGTTGTTGTAATAATTGTATTGAAATTTAGGTCAAGTGATAGCAGTCCCCATCTGGGAATTTTTGGGAAAAGCCCTATCCCACCAATTGAGGCTCTAGGGTTTGGAAAAAGGAAGGGTTCCGCGTGGAGCTCATTTCTTGAGAGCTTGCTGGAAAACATGTATAGGCAGCTTTGACATACATGACTTGAACTGTTTACAGAGATGAAGTTTAACCACTCATTTTCATTTGCTTCCATCACATCCATTAGGGTTTTCCTTTCTGCCTGTCAGAGGCAGTTGGATAGAAGTGGTGATTAAAGAGTTGCAAAATCAAGCATCTGCTCACGACCATGTTTGTCAAACGAACTACATTTGACCAGGGATGTCAATCTCGTTTTTTTTTTTTTTTGCCCGAAACGTTATGTTTTGTACTTGTTAAAAAAATAAGATAAAATGATACTTTTATCTTAGTTTAAATTCCAGTGTATTCCGGATTTTTTTATATTCTAGTTGAAACGTGTCGGAATCATTTTGTTTGTGCTGTTTTGGTCAAATAGATTTTTTTTTAAAATAGTGAATAATTTTATAATATCAATCATATCTATTAAACTGATCGTTAGATTGAGATGAAATTGTACGAGAAGTTTTTTGATGTATTTATATATATGATGTTAAAATTTTAGAGCAATCAGAGAATGTAATGACCTTGCAAAATTGATGATGATATTCTTGTAATATTATATATGTTCATAATTTTGTTCAGAAAAATCATTTTATTGTGTCTATTTTTAGATTAAATTGCACACTTTTCTAAATAATTTTATTTTTGAATTTGAAACTATTTTTTTTGAATAATATATTTAATTATACACACATATACACACATAAATAGTACAAACTCCGAAACGGCGCGCCGAAACGCTCCAAAACTGAAATATTTCATTTCAATTGAAAAAAATAAAACACCAACCGAAACGGGATTTAACAACCTTGCATTTGACAGCTGCTGTAAGAAATATGATGAAGACGATCACATTTATACTGGTATTGTGATTGGGTGGTAACTCGTTTTGATCATATATAAAAAGTTACGATGATTCAAGAAATGTTTTCTCTATGCCTTCCCTGTTTGCACTAGCAACTTTTGTTCCATCCGTTAGGAAATTTGATATACAATACACAAATAACAGGGTTATCATTTTTGTTTTATTTCGGCTGAAATGTTTCATATCAGTTAAAAAAATGAGACAAAATATCATTTTTATCTCGGTTTAAATTCCATTTCTATTCTGGATTTTTCTATCAAATACTGGCCGAAACGTTCCAAGTTCGTTCTGTCCGTTCCGTTTCGGCCAAATAGTGTTTTTTTTTAAAATAATTAATAATTTTACAATATCAATCATATCTTTTAATCCGACCGTTAGATTGAGATGAAATTTTATGAGTAGTCACTTGACATGTTTATATATATTATATTAAAATTTCAGAGCAATCATACAATGTAATGACCTTGTGAGATTGATGATAACATTCTTGTAATATTATATATGTTCATATTTTGTTCAAAAAATCATTTTTCATTTTATTGTGTCATTTTTTAAATTAAATTGCACAATTCTAAAATAATTTATTTTTGGATTAGAACTATTTTTTTTTTGAATTAATATATTCAATTATATATATACACATAAACAGTACACCTCTAAAACAACGCGTCAAAACATTCCGAAACAGAAAAATTCCATTCCAATTGAAAAAACAAATCATTACCAAAATGGTACTGACAACCTTGGTCTTAACACAGATTTGAGAGAAGAATGCTGGGATTTCTAACTTTCTTCCACCTCCAGCTTCTTCCGCCACTCCTCGTCTTCTGTTATTTCTTCTTGTTCACGTTGACTCATACTGTTCATAGCAATCCCTTCCTCTTTCAAAAACTTTTGTCCTCAAGAATGGACATCAGAATTTAAAAACTGCAGCTGATATTCTTCAAGCCCCCCCCAAGTTGAATTTTCAATAAACAAATTCTTTCATTTGATCAATCTAGTTGCTACAACCTACTCTCTGATTCATAGTATATATATATATATATATATATATAGATCAATCTAGATCAACCTGCCAAATCTATGATATAGGTCATGAGACCGTGATAATCCCATCAAAATAAATTATAAAACACAGTTCCTGATCAATATAATATTGAAGGATAAAATTGATTTTTTTTATTATTAAAAATACCCATAAAATGACCTAAATCAATTCGAGTTAACTTGTCAAATCCATATCCTAGGTCGTGAGACCAGGATAACATCATATAAAGTAAATTGAAACAAATTATGATGTTTAATTTTCAATAAATTCAATATTTAAGGATGGAATAAAAAAATCAAATAAAAAAAGACAGAGAAAACAACATTAGTCAACTCATGTTAACTTGCCTAACTCGTAACTCTGGTCATAAGATCCAAATAACCCTATAAAAAGTAAATTGAAATAAATTATAAAACCAAATTTTCAATCAAGCTAATGTAGATTAATGAAAATGAAAAAAAATAAAATAAAAAACAACCATACTCAAACTGGGTTCACTATCAAATCCACAACCTATGTCATGATACTGAGATAACCTCATAAAAAATAAACTAAAAAATAAATCAATTTAACCTTGATTAACTTGCTTAACTTGCACATTGAGCATTGAGAATAAGATAACCCTATAGAAAACAAATAATAAAAAGTTATCAAGTCCAATTTCCAATCATCTAATTGTTGAAAGGGTGAAATTGAAAAAAAAATCAATTTCAAAAAAAGAACATAATAAAGCACTTAAGTCTACTTAGGATAACCCGCAAAACACATAACTTGAATCATAAATCAGGACATCTTTGTAGAAAACAAATTGAAATAAATCATGAAATCTAATTTCAAATCAAGCTAATATTAAATGATAAAATTTTAAAAAATCACTAATAAAAAAAAGAACTTAAAACCAACCAAATTAAAATTCAAATTAAAAACAATAATAAAAAAATTACAATAATATTTTATGAGGTGGTGAAAATTAAAAAAAAATCATAAACCTCTATTTTTTTTTTAATAAAATGTTTATTGCCCTTATGTACCCTCTGTCCTTGCAATTTAAAAATGGGGAAGTCTAAAAAAGGATTTTGGTGCTAAAACAAGCTACCACTTTCCCATATTGTATTGCAAGTTTAACTCAGAGGTTGATGATCTTAATGATTTTAGTTTTTTGTTGAAGTAATTGTTCTAACAAATTATTGAAACCCAATAATCAATGGCTATGGTATATGAAGCTTGTTCATAATCCAAATTAAGTGCAAAAGAAAAACAAAAGCAAAATGAAAGAGTCATTTTTGATGCATATATGAATGAAAAACACTTTAAAAAACAATCGCTTGATAGACACATAACTCCTGCAACTCTTGTATTTTTTACTGTTGTTAATGAGATTGAGTCCACTTCGACCCGGTTTCTAAAAAGGATGATTGTTCTTTGATCTCCGTTCAATCTATAATTTTTGTGAGACCCGATATTTTGATCCCACTCTTTCATTTGCAAATACTCAGGTTGTTAAACCCATCTCACCTAAAAGCTTAAACTATTAAGTGAGATCCTAGAATATGATTTATACTATTCTTTAACACATCTCTTCAAGTGAAAAGTCCTTTGAGCTTGAAACTTGCACAAGCCTACACTACCCTTGTACTTGATTTTTATCAAATAGAATGAAGGGTGTTGCGAACTCGTGACTGCTAGGTCAACAAGACTCTGATACCATGTTAAAAAACCATCTCATCTGAAAGCTTAAGCTATTAGGTGAAACTCTAAAATATAATTTATATTATTCTCTAACACAAGCTCACTTGAAATCTCTAGCAACAAAACACAAGGTGAAATTCCTAACACTGGATTTGCCAATTTAATTGAGTTCTAGCTTGATTGAGGGAACATTAAGCAGCAATTTTGAAGTCGCTGTGTTTGTTTTTTGACAAACTCCATGGAAAACTTCCAGTAGATTTTGGAAACCTCACTGCACAACTACAATTTTTCTGGAGCAATCCCGTCTTCATTGCTGCATTTAAAAGAACTAGTATATTTGAATTTGAGGCACAATTCCGTCCATAATGTTTTACCAGAAACCTCAGTTCACTTTTGCTGAACAAAGCCATAATGCATTTTCTGGTGTTTTACCTCAAAAATTTGAGAAATTTAAGCAGGATGATGATGATGATGATGATGATTGATCTCCATGGTAGCTTTCCTCTCTCAAACATCCTCTCTTCTGATTTTGAATCTTCAAAATAATTCTATTGAAGGCCAAATCCCAGACAGTTTTTCAAAGCTTACGAATCTTAAAACTCAAGTGGAAAAGTTCCTAAAAGTTTAGGAGAGCTCAATCAAATGATGAACACTTTTCACTGAGATGATGATGATGTTATCTTCTATTATATTATTGCAACGATTGATATTGACTTGATTGATGAAAACATTGGTTACTTGCCGAGCAATCTAGTCTGAAAGAAATTTGAGCAAGAACTTCCTAGCCAACACCTTGGCTTGTATTCTCGGTTGGAAACTACAAAAAAAGGTTATTAGCAATGGATTAATCCGTTGCAGTTAACAAAAAAATTCATTGCTAACAAATATTAGCAACAAAATTTACATAAAAAATTATCCGATACAAATTTATCGTTGCTAATTTATCCACAGCAATTATCTGTATAAATTAGCAGTGGGAAATCCATTACAGAAAAAAAAAATTAGCAACATAATGCTCATTGCAAAGTAATATTTAGTAGAGGAATTTTTGTTGTTGCGCTTTGTTCAACAACGAAATTTCTATTGCTAATTTCCATTGTTGACTATTACTCAAAAACAAAAATTCCGTTGCTCATTTCCGTTGTTGATCGTCATTGTTTTTTTTAATCAATGTTATTTTTTCTAATTTATTAATTTTGTAATTAATTATGAATGAATGTTTTAAAACTAGTAGAACACATTTAAATATCATTAATATTTAAAACTAAATATGGTTCAAATAAAAATTTAGTAAATTAAAATTCAGTCAATTAACCTTACATGTGCAGCCAAATCAACATGTAATGACAAGATACATATCTTAAAGAGCTTAAGGTGGAAACAATCTAGGCTGCTGTGGATGAGAGGAAGATGGACCAATATATGATAGTTGAGGCCGAGGCTGATACACTGGTGAAGACATGGGACCCATAGGTGTCATTGTATGTGATGGCATCGACGGGGCCACAAGTATTATCATACCTTGACCCATATTCGATGTCCCACCATTCCATCCATAATTGTTCATAAGAAATTCTGTTATGGAATCTATCTCCCGTTGCATTTTTAGAATGATATCATCTCTTTTCTTAAACTCCTCTTTCAATTTCCGAATAGATGAACTAAAATGTGATGAAAAACTCGTACTAACTATAGGTTTTGGCATACGAGATGCACCATATACTCTACCCTTTGTAACCCCCCTTGAAGCCACACGCCAAGCTGCTCCATCAAATGAAGGATGAATTTCCTGATCAGTTTCATCCTTTGTAATAGTTTTCTTTTTATAATTTTCCTACAAACAAACAAACACATGTAAAAATAAATTCATTTGAATTTTAAATGATATTAAATCATATTAAAAAAAGTACATACAACCACTGTTTTAGACTTGTTGTCTACGTATATGCCAGACTCCTTCGCACTCTGCTGCAAATCTGAAAAGTTATCATCCCATGTAGGTTCTTTCCTATATGGATTTGCATCTCCCTCATCATTCACAACACAATTACTCCCAACTGATGAAGGTCCAGCCGATATTAGATCTGCTACATGAGGCTCCCCGTGTACAGTCCAATTTTCATAAGAAGGTAAAAACCCTCTTGTCAATAAGTGCTTACAAACATCATCTTCCTTTAAGAACTTTTGATTTTTGCACCTCACACAAGGACATCTAATTTTTCCCATTGATACATTTTTATCAATTGAATATGAAAAATTGATAAATCTTCTAACACCAACAATATATTCAGGATTAAGACGACCACCCATAAGACGACGATACATCCACGATCGATCATCCATATTAATCTAGTTAACATGATAACGAAAAGAAACATTTTAGAATGTTATTCATTTCATATTACCGATAATCTAAATTAAAAGTATTATATAATAAAACGTACTGAAAAAATTAAAATGATATTTTGATTATTATTTAATTTTTTCATGGTTCTCATCAAGCATATTTTAGGTTTTATGAGTATGTTTTTTTAAGAAAGAATAATTATTGTGTGCCTAGTATAAAAAAAACAAATATAGATAAAAAGTTCTTTAATTTAATAGATGTTTGATATAGTTTTGTCATGTTTATTTTTTTTTATCAATTACGTACAACAAACCTACATTATAATTATTTGAGTTTTTATTTTATTTTATTTTGATTTTCTTTTAATATCATCATCGATTTGTTTTAGAAAATATATATGATTATGAATTTGAAATTACAAAGATGATTTATCAATGACTAAGCTGATTGACATAATCAAAACCCATCCACCTCATCAAATCCATATTTTAAAAGTTGGAAATTTTGTCTACAAACTAATTTTCCATCCACTATCTATATCAAAGGTCAACATGTCACCATTATAACAAAATTTCATATTTCAAAACATACTTTAACAACTCAACCACCAAAAAAAAAAACATTAAACAAATTAAACTAACTTGGTAAGCGAATTTGATAGAATTTTATGATGTTGGAGCTCTTACAGGTAGATTTTTCTGAAATGGTGATGAATAGAAATATTAATCAATGCTTGATGCTCCTTTCAAGAACCCTGAGCAGAAAAATATTGTTATTACATTCATTTAACAGGAAAAACAAACAGGATCTTCGATCCTAACATTAGATAGAAGGACAAATCAGTTCATCAGGGATTACCAAAGAAAAAAGAACAAATTTTTTGCAGGTTAACATGAACGAAAGGAATTACCAAAGAAAAAAGAACAAATTGTTGCCCAAGATTCACACATGATATGTCCAATTGTTTCTTCAATCTTCAACTTCACCTATGTTTCTACAAACTCTTATCATCCCATTCCCTGTGTCAGTTTTTGTATGGCTCTTGCCCTGCTTGACAGCACTAGCGACAACTTATTGCTGCTTTCAACATTTAACTTTTGACAGTGCATTCCAGCACCAACATTCTATGCTAGCCATCATTCAACTTGTCAAAAATATATCTGTTCTAGTTGTTTGTCCAGAAAAATCAACAAAAATATATCTGTTCTAGTTGTTTGACTAACTTATTGTTGCTTTCAACATTTAACTTTCAACAGTGCATTGCAGCACCATCATTCTATGCTAGCCATCATTCAACCTGTCAAAAATATATCTGTTCTAGTTGTTTGTCCACGAAAGAAATAAGTCAACTGTTTTCTTTCATAGGGTGCAGGAACATGGGGGTGAAACCATTGTTCCTTTCAGCTGTGTCTCAGAGAGAAATCTTGCTGATATGCTACCACATGAAGCAGATAAATATTGTGAGGAGAACAAGGTACAGAGGTTAGTATTGAGGATCCAGTGGATTGTAATTTGTATCTTTAACTATTTTTTTCTTTGTAAATCTTTATACTCATATGAGAGAAAAAACAATTGTGTTTTTAAAACCTGCACAAAAGCAACCGGCAATAAAAAAACTAATCCCCACCTCCCTTCCCCTTGTATTTTACGAATATAGTTTCTTACAAGTGATGTTCTTTCTTTTTTCATGTTCTTATAACATCATTATGTTGACCAAATCTCACTTTGATGCAGCGCCATTTCGAAGATCATAAAGACTGGATTTTCATCACTTAATCTCATGTACTTTTTCACTGCTGGCCCTGACGAGCTAACAGATACCTATACCTTTTGTAGCAGATTACTAAGAAAAAACTCTTTATCTGGGCAGCATTGTTTATCCAAACATCAGCCACTGTTTCTAACATCAATGATCATCAAACAAAAGTTCATGAAATTTGTGCTGTTTGAAAATGAAAAAAAGAAAAAAAACAACAACTCACTATATTGCTTACCTTTTCGTAGCAGATTACTAAAAAAACCTCATACTATATTACTACATTTTGTAGCAGATTAAATACCCAATTTCAACTTGGCAGATGGTGTTAACCAGAGATTTTTTGTATTTAAACTAGTGGATTGGATCTAGTTCTCTTTCTTTAACCAGCACCAAGAAAAAAAAAAGTTTCTTAAAACTTTTTCAATAGAAGCTCTATAAAAATACTTCGAGGTAAGAGGTAAGATCAGGAACATAAGAGGTAAGATCAGCACTCAGCTTTAAAAGTAAAAACCCACATTCAGAAAGTGAAACAAATGATCAACTTACAAGAAAATGACGAATCTTGTCAAGGTTTTGATAATGTATTTTTTCAACACAGCATTGTAATAGTACTTTCAAGTAGATAACTTGAATTCCTGTTCTGCAAGAAGCAAAAAATAGAAACGCAGTGTCAGAAATGAAGTTCCTGTGTTTTGATCTGAAATGGAAAACCCAAAAAAGGGCACAGCAACAACCTCTTGGATCTCCTCTTTATTTTGTGAAGAATGAAAGAGGAGAAGAGAGGTTTTCCAAGCAGAAAACCAAGTGGGGAGCCTTCACTAGGGAAGATCAAGGATTCTTCGTCGTAGTGGTGATGGGTCTAGTGGGTAATTGAAGATCGGCGCCGGCCAGTACAGAAATCGATGAAGAAGAACTTAGTTTGCTTTCAGTACTGTTTCTTAGGTCTAATCTGCAGGTATCTGGGCGAGAGAACGATAGATGGATTGAAATGCGAAAATCAATGGTCTGTCTTTTACATGCTGAGATCAACGGCTGAGGCTTTAAACAAAATTTTAATCAGCAGCAACGGTGGCCTGAGAAATTTCTTGGCAATTATCGGGCCATATGTGGGCTTCTTGAAAAGGCCCATAAAGTGAAAGGTATGGCCCACGTTCAGCTCTACCCCCACCCAATCACTATTGGACAATTACTAGCAAAGTAGAGGGGTGATTTCGTAGTTTGCATCACCAAAATGAGAACCCCCAAAACCCTAGCTCTTAACCCCTAGACCATAAAATCCCAAAACCTCACTCCCCCTTCTCTACTTCTTTTCACGTCAAAAACAGCAAAAGATGAGGCCACCAAGAGGCGGCGGGTTTAGAGGAGGGAGAGACGGAGGGTTTAGAGGTGGACGTGGTGGACGCGGTGGTCCTGGCCGTGGTGGACGTGGCTTTTGGTGGTGGTGGGTATCGTGATGAAGGCCCTCCTTCTGAAGTAGTAGGTGTGTTTCATTCTCATTCTCTTCCTTCTTTAAGAGAACTTGTTTTGTTTTTCTGTATGTGATTTCCTGTTTGTTTCAGCAAAAAAGGTTTTTTCTTAAGTTTTGAACTTTGAAAGCTAGTGGTTTAAATTTATCTGTAGGTAGTTTGGTGAGTGAGTAAACGATTACAACCTTTGATAGCATTAGATTAAGGAGGGAATTTTTGTTGTTGACTGATTGATGGGTTTTGTGTTCTGTAGAGGTTTCATCATTTCTTCATGCCAGTGAGGGTGATGCAGTGACAAAGCTAACCAATGAGAAAATACCATATTTCAATGCACCAATCTTTTTGCAGAATATGACCCAGATAGGGAAAGTTGATGAAATCTTTGGCCCCATTAATGAATCTGTAAGCTCTCTAACCTATCTTGGTGTTATTAATATCTTGTAGTAGCTCTTTTAGCATCTCAGTTTAAAATTTTTAATATTTTTGGGTGATTATGATTGCAGCATTTTTCTATCAAAATGATGGAAGGAATTGTCGCAACTTCCTATGCACCAGGGGACAAGTTCTATATTGATCCGAATAAACTATTGCCTCTTGCAAGATTCCTTTCCCAACCTAAGTATGATTCCTGTTCTTTTCAACAATATCAGTTAATCTCTATTAGTTTGCATAATTAAGATGGATTCTAGGTACCATTTTCTGATTGCTTGTATATTTGTGTGGAGTGGATATTTATGGGTAATTGTGCAATCACATTATATGTGATATGTTATTCCTTGCAGATAGTAAATGGTTTGAAGTTTATTCTTAACTTGGCTATATTCGTTTCTGTGGTTATTTAGTCAGCCGACTTGGACAGTAAAATTTCAATCTATATACTCATTAAGAGTCATTTCTCTACAAAGTTTTGCTTGTTAAATTATTTAGAAACATACGTAGCAAGCTATGGCATGACTTCGCTATATATATCGGTTAAGGAATCTGTATACGAGCATATAGCTGCAGAGACAAACTGACAATAATCTGACCATTACAGGTAGTTTTTTATCCTTGGTTTGTTCAGGTGTTATTCTTTGTTTGTGCTAGCTTGTAAACCTGCTATACCGAAGTGTCAGAATCTTTCTAGTTTCGGTCATGACAATATCTATACTTTGATTTTATTAATGATGCTAACTAAGTCTATGCATGGTTTTACCTCAGACCTTAAGGGGCTTTGGTCAGTAAGCGAAAAGATGATTTACATTCTACTGTACTCCTGTTGTAGCTACATATACTATTTAGATGAATCTCTTTGCAAAACTGAAAAATTAATGGCAATTGGTAAATACTTGAATATTTCTGTTCAATGCTCTGACTCATTGAGTTTCTGCTTAGCTAAGTGGATTTCAGCCCCTGGTGCTATTCTGCTGCCTGCTTAATATAGAGATTTCTATTGTTGAAATCATAATTCTTTGGTGGTACTTGCATATCATCCATCTGTCTTGCTATCTGGTCTGGCTATTATTTGTGTAAAGAATCTTATGCTAGTTTCAATCAAATTATAACGGCTGTGCTCTATTAATTCAGGGGACAGACACAAGCAGCTGGAAGAGGTGGCCGTGGTGGTGGAAGAGGAGGCAGAGGTGGTTTTGGTGGTAGAGGAGGTGGTTTTGGTGGTAGAGGAAGGGGAAGGGGCAGAGGTCCACCTAGAGGTGGTGGTGGTCGTGGTGGTTTTAGGGGGAGAGGGAGAGGATAGAACAACTTTGTGTAATAATTGTGCTCTCATCCTTTTTAAGTTTTAATTATCAGATGCAATGGCCAAACAACAATCAACATTTGGATGCTGCCACGAAGAGCTTAGGCTTTTATGCTTATCTCATGTATTTTAGTTTAAACTAGTTTACTCCACCTCCGAGTTGCTGAGTTATTGAGTTATGTTACGGGTTGGATAAAAAAAAATTTCACTGTGAAAAAAAGTTGTGTAGATGTAAAGAGTTATTTGGCAATGTTATAAACCTGATTAACAAATTAATCTTGAAACCTCTAGTTTTGATTTTTTTTTCTTTGCTTGTGTCACGTGAAAGTTGGATAATGAGTTTTACTGGGTTTTAATAATTTATTTTATTAACAATTTTATATTTTATAATATGATAATAAAATAGATATGTATAAAATTAATAATAAATATCTTTATTTGTTTGTTTGAGATTGCAATTGTTTTATATAAAATCAATTATAGAAAATGAATTGATATGGATCATGATGGTCAATTCAAAACAACTAAAACATTAAAGGTCTAAATTGAAGTTAAATAAAAGAACTCAATGGAGAGAAAAAAGATGGAAATAACATTTTTTTTTGTGTGTGAAAATACAGAAAACCCTCTAATGTTATTTGTTTTTATTCAAAAAGCTTCTATGATCATTTTATCATGTTTTTATAATAAAAATAAAATTAATTTTGTTCCTGATTAATTTATAAGAAAATAACTTAAAACTCCCAGTAGCCCTGGAGAGTATACAAGAGGGTGATGATAAAGAGTTTGAGATCTGCAGATGTCTTTAAAGTTTCTAGTAAAGATGCGCATTTTTCGTAAGCCTTGCGAATTTTTCTCGATTATGCGGGCATAAAATGCACTTTTCAAGGAATGAAAATTTTCTAAATTCCAAAAAAAAAAGTATCCAAATTCAAATCTTTCCACCTCAAAAGAAACTAAAAAGCTATAAGAAAACACTTATTAGGCCAATAAACCTCAGCAATTCCTCCCTACATTTTGCAAGAAAATCTGCAGTTCATCCGAGAAACGCCGTAAGGGCTGGAATCTCCGGTGGAAATTAAGGCAATAAACATGATCAGAAATTGTTTAAAATAGAAATCTCAACAAGATTAGGTGGCCTCGCTGAAGCCTATCTTTATTTAGAGAAGAAAACATCTCAGGCTTCCCAGCCTCGAAGAACAGTGGCTCGAGCAACACGATTAACGCCCAGAGTGAAGGCTCCCATACGGAGATCACAGTTGTGGGTTTTGCACATCTCTTTCACATCTTTGAAACCTCTGTTCATGTAATTCTTTAGCTCGTTGTTCACCTTCTCTTCATCCCACATGAATCCCTGGATGTTCTGCAATTCACAAGCACCGATTTTTATATTTTCTTACATTTACCAGGCCAATATGGAAAATGATGCTCGTCAGAGAAGAAATAATGTCAAAAAATAGGGGGTGGGGGGAGGGGGATCCTAGAGTTTCGAGCTCCTGTTCTCTCCTCTCGATCATTCAGATATGCATGCGAGCTGCAGAAAATGCGAGTGAAACGAGTAGCAGGTGGCAAGCTGATAGAAGGGCTATCAGTTATCTCCAGGGTTGTCATTTTCGTTCTGTTTCGGCTGAAATGGTCGAAACGTTTCGTAACGGTTAAAAAAAGAAGACAAAACGACGTTGTTTTTATCTCAGTTTAAATTCCAGCCCATACCGAAACGTTCCTATTTCGTTCAGCCCGTTGTGTTTCGGCCAAATAGTGTTTTTTTAAAAAATAATAATGAATAATTTTACAATATCAATCACATCTCTTAATCCGACCGTTAGATTTAGATGAAATTTTACGAGGAGTCTTTTGACATATTTATATATATTATGTTGAAATTTCAAAAGAATCAAAGAATGTAATGATCTTATGAGATTGATGATGACATTCTCGTAATATTATACATGTTCATAATTTTATTCAGAAAAAATCATTTTATTGTTTTTTTTAGATTAAATTGCACAATTCTAAATAAATTTATTTTTGGATCTGAACTACTTTTTTTTTGAATTAATATATACACACATACACACACACATTCCGTTCAAATTAAAAAAACAAAACATCAACCGAAACAGAATTCACAAACTTGGTCATCACATGCAGAGCAATTTAGAATTTCATACCTGAACCCACTCAAAGTAACTAACAGTGACTCCTCCTGAGTTAGCAAATATATCTGGAAGAATAACAACACCTTTCTTTGACAGAATCTGTAGAAAGACAAACAAACAAACAATCATTTCACAAAATCTTTACGCTGGCATTTATAACTCTAAACCTCGCACTAACCTCATCAGCCTCAGGGGTCAGTCGGATGGTTGGCAGCTTCGATAATAAATTTGGCTTTGATATCATTTGCATTCTCCCTTGACAAAACAACATCCAGTTCAGGATTTCAACATCAAATGTAATAGCAAATACTCTGAAGTATGTTAAGGAATCATCTCACTCTAAAGAGCTTAAGCTGATAGGTGAGATCCCAGAATATGATTATATTATTTTCTAACATATCCCTTCAAGTGAGAGCCATTTGGGCTTGAAACTTGCATAGATCCACATCACCTTGTGCTTGATTTTTTATCAAATAGAATGGAGGTGGTGAGATTCGAACCCGTGACCGTTATGTCAACAAGGTTTTGATACCATGTTAAGAAACCATCTCACCTAAAAGCTTAAGATAATAGGTGAGGCCCCAGAATGTGATTATATTATTCTCTATACATTCAAACTCTTAACAAATCTTTTGATTAGAAGAGAAGCTTCTGTTATGAAAGATAAACCTGTTGATAACCCCTCCAAGGGCTGCTGGAATGAGAATGTCGCAGTCCTCGACTAGGATTGATTTGGGATCGATTGGTTCCCCGCCATGGAATCCTTTCACACCTTTGTGTTCATTGGGCATGTTTGAGCAGGCTTGGAATATCAATCCCTTTGCTGTTCTTTATAGCTCCGGTGATGTCACTAACAGCAATGATCTTCCCACCCTGCTCACTGATTAGCTGGGCGGCCCAAGCACCCACATTTCCAAAACCCTGAGAAAAAACACACATCAACTTTGGATAAGATGAACTTTCATGTGTGAAACAATACCAGGATTAACATTCATTCTGTATATGAATGATCTTGTTGGTTTAGTGGGTTTGACCTGGTTCGTATCATGAGAAATAAATCTGGTTTATTTATCTAGAGAGGTTACTAATTGGTAACCGGTCCTCTACTTGTATAAATATGGATATAACCTCCTATGAAAGGATACAGTTTTCTCATAATTGAAGAAGATAGTTTTTTCTCTTCCTTTTCCATCTCAATTCTCTGCATTAAACTTGCTAAGATCTGCAAAGACATTCGTACTGTGAAACATCACTTTGATTCAAGTAATTGAAGCAACCATGAAGTTATTCGATCCAGGAATAAGGAAACATAATATCACAAGTTTTCCTTGTCGAATCTACATTGGTCTCACAGCCTAGATTATAAATTTTTTATAATTAAATGATAATGTAATAAATGCATGCATATACATGAAGATTGTTGTGCTTATTCAATTACTATAAAATAATCTTAGAAAACCTCATGATAATGTAATTGTTTACAACAAGAACAAAAATAGTAATAACATAATTAATTCTTGTATAATATATATGTCAGTGGGTCGTCCAAATGATCTAGGAAAATTATAAAAGTAAGTTTTTCTTATCTCGAATCTATAGATCAGGGCTAAGCTGAAACAGAGCTGAAAGTGCACCTGAATGACGAATCGTTGCCCTGATATGGTCTTCCCGTGCTCATTAAGCAAGGCTTCTGTGGCGAAGAGCACTCCTCGTCCAGTGGCAGCATCTCTGCCGAGAGATCCACCGAGATCCTACATTTAAAACATACAACAACAAAAACAGAAAGGGTTGTCATGTTACTGCTAGAAACAAGTTTCATCACCAATTCTACATGCTGCAAATTTACAAGATAGACGAGGACGAGCTGATCAAGCCAAAAGTTGTCTAGTTTCGTTTCGGTTGGTGTTTTGTTTTTTCAATTGGAAAGAAATGTTTTGGTTTCGGAGTGTTTCGACACGCTGTTTCGGGAATGTACTATTTATATATAATTAATAAAGTATAAAAAATTAAAAAAAAACATAAAAATTAAATATAATTTTTATTTTTTATAAAATCAAAGTTGACGAAATAATTTTTTTTATAATATATATTTTTTTAATTTTTATTTTTTTGATTTTTGTTCTTGCATTTTCAATATATCTCATAAACAATAATACACATTATAAAATCAATCTGATGCTGCATGGAAAAAAGCAAGAAAATCAAGTCACATCAGTGGCCCACAACAATTTGTTCGGGCAGGAGATGATATTTTTTATGTAGTCGAAATGGCACAGAAAAAGTAATACCGGCACATTTTGGCTGATATTTGGCTAAAAAATCAAGAATGAGTTGAAATTTAAACCAAGATAAAAACGACGTCGTTTTATCTTGTTTTTTTTAACTGGCATGAAACATTTCGACCATTTCAATCAAAACGAAATGAAAACCGACAACTATGAGCTCAACAATAAGATCTATTTCAATGTTAAAACCTTGTGTCTCCCATGAGAAACAAAGAACATAAATTATTCGATGCATAAAAATCACAAGTAAAGAAGAAGGAACTTCGAAATTTGCTGGCAAACAGCAGGGATGCGAGTTCAAGAAATTAGAAAAACCAAAAAAGGCAACAACAGGAAATGAAATATATTACACCGATGAGTAGATCACTTACAATTGGTTTTCCAGTAACCACAGCCGGCGAGTGGCCATGAAATTTGGAGTACTCATCCAGTATCCATGCCATAGTCTGATTAACCAAAACACAATCATATCTTAGAATTTTATAATTTTAGAATCAAAACACAAATTATAACTATTTTCAGTTCATCTCTCTGCAACCTGTGGACCAGTTCCCATATCAGGAGCTGGAACGTCTGTGTGGATTCCAATCAGATCATGAATCTTTTGAGTGAACACACGGGTGAGTCGTTCTAGTTCAGACAGACTTAACTCCCCTGGATTACACCCTATCCCACCTTTAGCCCCACCATAGGGAATGTTTGCCACTGCTGTCTTCCATGTCATAAGCTGTGCTAGTGCGTTGACTTCATCCGGGTCAACCTGAAATCACCCGAAAGATCATTAGAACCGGAGCTCAAAATATACTAGTGATCTTGGTCTATAAATTTATCGAGACCACCGATATGTTAAAGAACCATCTAACCTAAAACCTCAAAGCTGAATGTAAATCATATACTGGAGCGTCATCTAACAGTTTGAGATTTTAAGTGAGATAGTTAATTAATATAATATCAGAGCCTTGTTGACCCAGCGGTCACAAGTTCGAATCTCACTACCCTCATTCTATTTGATAAAACACCAACCACATAATAGTATGAGTCTGTGCAAGTTTCAAGCCCAAAAGCTTTCACTTAAGGGTGTGTGTTAGAGAATAATATAAGTCATATACCGGAACGCCTCATCTAACAGCATGAGCTTTTAGATGAGATTAATTAACACAATAAACTTATCTGAGATTTCAAAAAAGAGCAAAATCTGGCATTCGTGGACAACTTCTTTGCAAGGATTGACCCCACAACTTTGCAAAACAGAGATTTTGCATGGAATTATATCTAAACAATGCTGTAAATTCACTGGTTAGAATTGAAGCTACCTCTGGGTGGTATCTGATTCCCCCTTTCATAGGACCTCTGGCATTGTCATGCTGAACCCTAAACCCAACAAAAGATGCCAAAGTTCCATCATCTTTGGGTATGGTACATTCAACCTGCAATTTTTTTTTATCCAAGTTTATGAGAACAGCAGGGCGTACACTATTTAAAGATGATAATAAACAACTTCTATAATCACCTTAATCTCTCTAAATGGAATCAGCAAACTTTTCTCAAGCTTGGCGTCCAACCCCAACAGCCTTGATGCCAGCTTGAAATTCCTGTTTGTTGCCACTAATGCGTTCATGGTTGCTCCTGAAGCTTTCTGAAGAGCAAATCCCAGAAGTTAGTCCCATTTGTTTTGTGGATGAAGATGAGGAAAATATACAGTGGAATAGGTTTGAGTAGTGAAAGCCTAGTCCAAGTTTACTGAATTATCATGGCTTAGCTTAGCTTAGCCAATACTTTCTTAACGTTTTCTCCAAAAATAACCTTATTGCAACCTGCCTGGCAGGCTTAGATGCTGAGAAATAATCAAGGATTTAGACTATGCAAGCACCAAACCAATCTATACCGTCAAGTTTTTGTAAAGATTGACCATATTTCTGGGAAGTTTATCACCACCATCCCCTAACGAAGGACAATCCTGAGCAAGTAAAGAACTCACGCTAGCAAGCTCTGAGATGTTGGTTAACTTTGCACAGTCACATAAATTGTTAATGATACCCAAATTAAACTCCAAGGTGATGTTGAATAAGAAGCAAAAACAGCACGCTTCACAGCCATTATATATATATATATATATATATATATATATATATATATATATATATATATATATATATGTTGAAGATTGAAGGCTCAAAATGCAGCTGATTCCAAGACTGCAAATTGAAGAATGAAGACAGAGCTATGAAGACAGAGCATTATCCAAAATTTATGTTTTACTTTGATTTAATTAGTATTCGTGTTTTAGTCAATCAAGATCAACTGTTTGATCAAGAAGTCTAGTCAATATTAAGTTTTAGATTAAGTCCATTATGGTTTAGGATAAAGGTCAAGAGTTTGTATTTGATTAAAACTCATTCTCTTGTAATCCTTGTTTTTTGTTTTTTTTATAAATAAAAACTTAGGGATGGAAGTAACCTAACAAGAAATTCTTCCCCATGTTCTGATTTTTATAGCTTAATTACTTTGTCCCCAATTATCAAAAAATCTGGAAAATCTCCCTGTTCTTGACACTGATTTGAACAGTGTCTGTTTTTCACGTCAGAGGCAAAGTACCTGACAGTGATCTGAACAGTGTTTGTTTGTTCATCAGAAAATTTTCCAACAATATATGCTGAGAGAGAAGGAATTCTTCGGTTTGTATCAGCATATAGGGATGGATTTGGAGGTGGGTTTTGGTAAAGGAACAGGATAGAATGGAAATCAATTCTGATGAGCAGCACCAGATTATCAGGATTTGGAACAGTGAACTTCACTGTGCTGTAATTCTCTGTGTTTGATTGGCTCAGGCAACATGTACACTGTTCATGGAAAAAAAGAAGAGAAAAAACTACAAATAGCTGTGCTTTTCTGCGATATCAATATCAAATTATAATAATTTTTCTACCAAGTTGTCCAAATTATGGCCATTCAAAAGAAAATGTCGTCTTCCTTAGCGTGCGGGCACCCCAAACATGAACTGGCATTTCTTGAACCAGCAAAACATGGCATGAATCACAAGACACGTAAAGAGGATACCGTTAATGAAAGTCTTACCCCAAGATGTAGTGAAGCAGACAGCTCGATCTCTTCTCAAATTCAGCAACGATCGATGATCCAAGTTAAGCACCAAATCTACACGAATAAATAGAGTAACATAAAGAAACTATAAGAGAATGGGAATCGAATTCCTTAAGAATCGAAGAAGATTTGATCTCTCCAAGTACTTGGCAAACCAAATCTAAATTCTGATAACATATATATATAAATTAGCCCCAGTTAATCTGTGTGTCTCCAACATGCTGCTAGCTTTTTCATGGAAGAATACGATACTCTCCTATTTGCACAGCATCAAGCCACTCAGCATCCATTAATGTTGTCACCGAAGTTGTCAATACCATTTCAGTTGGGGTTTTGTTTTTTCAATTGGAACAGAATGTTTTGGTTTTGAAAGCGTTTTGGTGTGCTGTTTTGGGGTTATACTGTTTATATATATATATATATATATATATATATATATATATATATATATATATATATATATAAAATTAAATATATTAATTCAAAAAAAGAGTTCAAATCCAAAAATAAAATTATTTAGATTGTGCAATTTTAAAATAAAAAAAGACAAAATAAAATGATTTTTCTGAACAAAATTATGAACATGTATAATATTATGAGAATATCACCATCAATCTCGCAAGGTCATCACACTCTCCAATTGCTCTTAAATTTAAACATGATATATATAAATATGTCAAGATACTCCTCATAAAATTTCATCTCAATCTATCGGTCGGATTAGAAGATATGCTTGATATTATAAAATTATTCATTATTATTTAAAAAAAAACACTATTTGGCCGAAACAGAACAGGGGGAACGAAACCGAAACGTTTCGGCCGGTATTTGGTGGAAAAATCCAGAACATGATGAAATTTAAACCAAGATAAAAACAATACCATTTTATCTCTTTTTTTTTATTAACTCATACGAAATATTTTCGGCCAAAACAGAAACGAAACATACAACTATGGTTGTCACATGTTACACACAGGTGGTGATCATCATAAGAGTGTGTGTTTCAAGATAGAGAGAAAAGTAAGAGAAAGAGAGAGAGAATCATACATGGAAAATTAGCAAAATCTTCAACTTTGGTAAAATGTTACTGCATGAACGTGAATCCTACGCGAAACCCATCTTTGATGCTGTTGAAAGGATTTATCTAGGGCTTGCTATCTAGGAGGGTTTTTATAGAGAAATTAGCTACTGCTACTAAGCTTGGCTTCTCTTTTAGTCATCGTGATCATGGTGATGTATGAAAAAAGAAAGACTAGCTAGTCTCCATTACAGGTTATTTAAATCTTAGCTTTTCATTTATAGTGATTTTTCAGCCTGAAAGGTTGCATAAGGAGAGGAAAGTGATGGGAAAAGGAGAAGAACATGATTGAATCACAACAAAACAATGATCAAAGTCTTTGTTTCTTGTGAAAAAATGTGTCATCTTTCTTTTCTATAGGTTCACGTTGTCAAGGAACTCTTTCATCTAAAATCTTAAACTGTTAGGTGATGTCCTAAAACTATAACTTATATTATTCTCTAACATACCCCATCAAGTGAAAACCCTTTGAGTTTGAAACTTGTACAAACCTACACTATTTTGTGCTTGATTTTTATCAAATAGAATGAGGATAATGAGATTCGAACTCGTGACCGTTGGGGTCAACAAAGCTCTAATACCATGTTAAAAAAACCATTTCACCTTAAAACTTAAGCTGTTATGAAATTAATTAGTCTTTTTTCAATATTATATACTCGGTAAAAATAATTAAAAGAGTTTCTAGATTTCATTAGACAGATCTATATTTGTTTAGAAATTTATTGAAAATTATATTTTATATCTTAAACTTTGATTAAGAGTAACACTTTATATCCTTAAGAGTTGGTGCAAAAAAAAAAAAAATCAACAAAAAGTGTCTACTTATTTACAAAAATATCATTCTATTTTAAGTATTGACTCAAAAGCTCTTAAAGCCTAAAAATAACAAAAATACCAATAAATTTCTTTTCCCTAAATAATAAGTTAAACCCTAGTTGTCACCTTCTCATCTTTTAACAAGTACAATACATTTATACACATATATGATCACCTTCTAGAGTTTTTAGGAAACAAGATTTTCATTATTGTAGTCCACTATAACAATTAATTGAGTTAATAAAAAGATTTGATGACTTTTTATACACATAATTGATCACTATCTAACACAAAAAAGAGGACTTTCTAGATTTTTTATTTTATTTTTAAAAGTAGTTTATTAGATGGATAGGTGTTTGAATCAAAATTTTCAATTTTCAATTCTCAATAATTATAATTTGCTCTTTTTTTTCTTATATCTATTTTGGTGTATTAAAATTTGAAGTTTTTTTTCTAAAAAGATGCGATGACGATGACTAAGACTTAATTCCTATGTTTTAATATATATATATATATATATATGGGAGCATTAGGATTATTTTTAAGATTTATTTTGATCGATAATAAATAGTATATATTTGAAAAATCAATTGCAAAAAATATAAATAAAAACTTTGGGTAATTTTTTTTTATTTAATTATTATATGATGGGGAAGAGATGGTTTTTTTTTTATTGCACAACACAAGACCCAACTAGCTACTAATTAATTAATTAAAAGAAAAGGAAAAGGTATGATAGATATAAAGGCAGCAAGTTAATAGTTTAGTTTTCAAAAGCACAAAATCATTGGACATCAAAATAGCTTAAATTATTGAGGGGGTGGCCAAATGCCATCGTCACGTGTGAGTCACGACTTTGCAAATGTGCCTATCCACACAATTCTCACCATGAATATGTGTCCACTTTTTGGCACGACTGTATTTATAGTCATGCTCCATGTCTTGGTGACCTATGATGGGTGTTTGAGAAGTATTGTTTTTTAAAAAATATTTTTTTTTGTTTTGTTTTAAATGAGTTTGTTTTGTATGTCTTTTTAGATATTTTTGATGTGTTGATGTCAAAATTAATTTTTAAAAATAAAAAATATTATTTTGATGCACTTTTAAATAAAAAACATTTTAAAAAACAATCGTAATTACACTCTCGAACACCCATTTCGTGCCTATTTGAGAATGTGATTGAAGTTGCTTTTTGAAAGTGCTTTTAATTCAGAAAATACATCAAAATGATGTTAATGTGTCATTTGGGGAGTTAAAAATCTAAGTGAATGTTTGAAAGTATAGTTCAAGTTGCTTTTAAAAGTGCTTTTTTTGTTTACAAATATATTAAAATAATATTTTTTTAAAAATTATTTTTGATATCATAATATAAAAACAATAATTTTTTTTTAAATATTTTTAAAATATAATATCAAACAAGATCTTGCCGAGAGAGATCTAGAAAGTGAAGGGTGCGTATGATAGAGAATATGGTGGCGTAATGAAGGGTGCGTATGAGAGAGGATATGGTGGCGTAATATAAAATCCATGAGGCCATGACATCTAATTTGTCATTATCATGCATAAATTAGAAACACTGAGGCAATTCCTGTAGAAAGCTTGAGCCTACAAGACATGAACATGAATGTGGCCAGATTTGATGATTCAATAGCTTATGGGAAAAAGATTCGATAAATCCCAACTTCCAAGAGTTTTCCAAAGGGAATCGTCTTTGAGAAATTATTGTTTGGTATAGTAATATTGAGTGTAATTTGTTAGGGTTAAAAGCTTAACCGGGCTGATGAAGTTTTATAATATGATTTATATTATTTCCTAACACGCCCATCTTAAGTAAAAGAACTTTAAGCTTGAAACTTGTACACGGGCTCACACTATCTTGTGCTTGATTTTTATCAGATAAAATAAGTAGCGGTGAGATTTAAATTCGTGATTGTTGGGTTGATAAGACTTTGATATCATGTTAAGAAATCATCTCATCTAAAATCTTAAACTGTTAAATGATACTTTAGAAATATAATTTATATTATTCTCTAAACATAACTAGTGTCTAACTCTCTGGAAAATACCTATAAAATATTATGTTTGTAATTCCATCATTATTATTTTCAGTTTTTTTTTAAATTTTCAATAATATAAAAAATAAATTAAAATTTGAAATATATCTCGAGTTTAGATTAAATTAATTTAACATTCAAATTTGTGTTACAAGTTATTAAATTTTTAACATTCAAAATTCAAATACAATAAATCTATAACAAAAACAGCCATGTAATTAACATCACCGAAGTGAAATTTATAATTGTAGTTAATTAAAAAGTTATAGGTTCTAGATGATAAAGAAAATATTAATTTAATTATATGATATTTTAAAAATGTGGCATTTCTATTATTTTAATATTATTTTTCTTAAGACTAAAATTAAAGGACCGGTGATGTTCAAAAAGGTGAGGCTTCCACTACTTGAATTCTTGGAGAGCTATTGCCATAGAGAGTGTTTCAAGAGACAAAGAAGAATGGATATAAAGTGATCACCACTAAGCTTTTTCATGCTCTATCCACAAAAGCTTCCTCTTTGCTTTCAATTGATTCTAGTGCTCGTTTCATATATATTATTTTTTGGGTTTTTTTATATTTGTTTTTTGAGGAAACCCTTTTCCTCTCTTTATTTTCTGCCCTAATTTCATAAAAAAAAATTAATTTTACAAAAAAGGAAAACACGTATGGGAGAGGCCACTAGTAATTTTGAAGTTTATAGTTCCCATCAAATGGGGTCTAAAAACAAAAATGTATTCCCTATAAGAAAAACACTAAAAACCAATTGCATAAAGTGAAATTCTCCCACAAAAGGTGGGTTGGTCCCTTTTCTTTTTGGATTCTTTTAACCAAAATATATTTTTGCTACTAAAGATCCAAAACTAGTTGTGAAGTTTAATGGGAAACCACATCAGAAAAGAAACTCTCAATGGGAATTAATTATAACAATAAGAAATAAAATGGGACCAAGATGTTGAAAAATAATAGAGCATGAGGTTATGGGAGAGGCCACTAGGGAGAATCTTATTGGAAATCCTTCTCATAATCTATGACATACCACCACTTCCATAAGCACACCTCATGTAAATTGATTCCTCCTTGTTTGGAATCTCATAGATTCCACTACCCATGAGAAGCACTAACTTAATTTTGATTTGAAGAACTTTTTGTCATTTTAGATGATAAAGACTTTACTATAATCACTAGTATTAAGTGATTGGTTAAACTTTTACATTCACTAGGTTTTAAATTTAATATTTCTCAAGATTTTCTTGTGAACATCATAAAATGTTTTTCTCGATATATGAAGCTAATTTAGGGTTTAAAAAGGTTTCTATTGAAAATGTTTGAGATCTTAAGTTATCTAAATAGAAATATGTAATGCTAGTGGGTATGTATTACAAATACAATTTGAGACGCAAGGACCACTATTTTTAATTTTCCTCCACTATACTTGTTGCATGGTTAAAGCAATATATCTTTAAGATACCAGAAAATCTTATATTTATAGATAATAACTTCTATAAATTTCTTTAAAAAATATGTTTTGTTTCTAATAAACATAAATATATAGTTTGTAGTGAAAAATTAGGGAGAGAAGAAGATTGTTTTCTAAATATTTATATAAGAAGAAATATCACTTATTCAAACTAATGTATCTGTAAAGTTTAGAGACATATCTTTTCACATTAGAGTACAAAAGGCAACTCTTCATTTAAATTAATTGAACAACTTGGTAGAAGGTACCATGCATAATTATTAATTAATTCAAAAATTTAATTAATTAACTTAAATTAATTAATTTTGAAAAAATATCATTTATATTACATAATATCAAATGCTAAGTGTGAGTGTTGAATTTTGACTTTCCAAACTTTTATTTTTCATTGTGGATAAAATCTTTTTTAACTAATAATATAGATATTGTATTTTAATATTAGAGTTCAAAGTGCAACTCTTCATTCAAATTAACTGAATAACTTGTTTTATACATAATATTATTTATATTATAAAATTCAATAAAACTTTTTATTTTTCCATCGAGCATAAAATTTGTTTTGACTAAATAATATAGAAATTATATTTAACAACAAACCAACATTTCTTTCAACTCCAAATGTTTTCTCAATTATCTTAATTATATATTGAAGTGTGGCTTGGGAAAATTGCTAAATGCAAACCAAAAAATGGGTTTCATGAAAATTGATTTTTTTATTTCAAACATTTTCAATATTTTTTTCAATATTTTTATATTATTTTCATTTGCTAATATCAAAAATGATTTTAAAAAAATAAAAAAAAACCATTATTTTAATATATTTTTAAACAAAAAATATTTTTTTTAAAATAACTTCATCTCCAAAACAAGACAATATTTTCAATATTTTTCATGCAAATGTTAGTGGAGAGAGCATATCAGGAAACATCTAGAAACAACATATATCCTGAAAATAAAATAAAAGTAAACAAAGATGACATAAGAAATGAGAAAAGGTCTGAATTAAAATAGAGATTGATAATTGTCGGCCACTTGGTAAGCACTTAATTTCCCTTTACATGATGATAATAAAAAAAGTGCTTAATCTGTATAATGATTGTATGTCATCCATTAGATTAGATGTGTGATTTAAATTGTGTTTTATAAAAATTATTAAATTAAATTAAATTATTTCTTGTGTATTCAGATAATTTTGATGTGCTGATGATATATTTAAGCCATATTGGGATTTTTTAAGGGATATTTTAATATAAAAAACCTTTTTTATATTTATTATATGTTACACATTAAACTTTATCCATACCATAAAATTTATACAATGGAGTTGTCCAAAGAAAATAAAGAGTCCATTTGTTTTTGTATTTTACAAAACATTTAAAAAATGATTTTTTTTTATATTTTTTAAAATATATTTTTAAAATTATTATTTAATTAATAAAATTTTAAAAATATATAATTTATTATATTTGAAAAAAGAATAACTTAAAACAAACAACCACATAGCATTAAACTTTAATCAATCAAAAGATAAGTGGGCCGTCAAGTTTCACCAGCCTTCCAAACGGACAATTGAGGCCCTGAGCCCTTGGCCCGGTACACTAGGTGGGCCATGCATCTTATTTACAAAGCCCAAATGTTTACTTGGGGGAGATAGAAAGTCAAAGAATTGAATGGGCTTTGTCTCAATAAATCTCAAGCCACATCAGATTTCTAAAAGTCATTTATTAGATAATTCTTTTTTTTATTATTATTCACACTAAAATTTGTTTCTAAGTCGTGAGTTTTGCTAAACTGTTGACAAATTATTTTATCAGTTTTTGAGGGGGGGAAAACGTTAATTTATGAGTGAATTTATTTGAACATAGATGGGTTTTTAAAGGTACTAATTAGACCCTCATTTACGTTGCGTTTCAAGAGCGTTTTTTTATTTTTAAAAATAAAATTTTTTATTTTTTATTTTTATTTTAAATTATTTTGTTTATGTTTTTAATTCATTTTCATGTGCTAATATTAAAAAACAAAAAACATTATTTTAATATATTTATAGTCGAAAAATTATTTTCAAAAACTAACCTCAATTACACTACTAAATATGCACTAAAAAGTGAGAAAACTAACACAAAAAATACTCTAATCATTTTATTTTAAAAAAAAAACAATATCGATTACATGAATTAAAAATTCAACTTTATTGATTTTAAGAAAAATCAAACTTTCATTAATTCTAGAAACGAGTTCTTAGCTAATCATGACCTATTTCTTAAAGTATTCTACCTTCCAAAAACTCATTAATATTCACAATTATGAATAATCAATACCAATATTAAAATTAGGGTTG